>JAEQML010065949.1:0-20431 GCA_016904865.1 Pissodes strobi
TTAACTTTCGTTTCTGGTTCCTTTTCCGTTTCTTTCTCTTTCTCTTTCTCTTTTTCCTTCGTATCTTCCGATAATTTTTTTAGAATTGACTTTAGGTTTCGTCGTTCGAGGGTTTCGTTGGATTCGTTCGACGAATGGAGGGGTGAGGTGGCTAAAGGGGCGGAAAGAAATTGTTTATCCGATCGCTGATCTTGTTGGTGCACCGACGATCCTTCTGAACGCGACCTGGAAAGGCAGTGAGACGTTTTATCCAAACGTTGGCCAGATTTTATCTGGCATTTTGTAATAGGGAATGTGTGGAATGTGGGAATGGGTATGTGAATTTAGCAGATCGTTACTTGCTAATTGTGTTTTTTGCAGTCATATTTGTGTTGGCCTGTATCGTTTTGAAGTGTGCAGAGAGTAGTTGATGTCAATATAGTCGAGGAGTAAATCTTGTTTTCCCTCTCAACTAAGCAATAATTTATCTTTCTAATGCTAATTGATGGGTCATAAAATATTATTTCAACTTCTTTTAAATTTTGTCATGAAGTTTGTTCAATAGGGCGAAACATAGAGTTGTATAGGGAGACGGATGATCACTATTCAATAATGTCACCACTCGATTTTATGGGATCACATAAATCATATAACTGCAACTGGTGTTCGTTGCATGTTTTTTCGTTATTAAAGTTGTTTTCTATAATGTTTCTGACAGTATGTTATATAAATATGGGAAAATTGACTTAAAAAAACAGTGTAAGTGAATCTGTAGCTCTCTTGTTAAGGGTTAAGAAAAATTGAGTGTGTAATCTAGGTTTCTACTTTAGCTGCATTAAGCATCTTCTAAATAATGTGACTTAAAGCGGCAAAAATGACTTGAATGTACCTGGTTAAGGTATCACTAGGTTCGCTTTGACTTTCGGGTATGTCGAGGGAAAAACTTCGGGTTTTCATCGCCGTTTCTAATTCTTCTAATTTTTGGCGTTCGTTGAGTATCTTTAGCTTCTTGACGAAGGGAAGCGGCCCATATTCCGGCGATAAGTCGTCTATCGACCTAAAATGTATTATTTATTATTAAAATGTGGGTTTAGACCACTATGTTCACATGCCATAATATTAAATTTAATATTCGCTGAAATTTCTAGGACTAAAAGGTTTCTTCTATACGACATATAAATACAAATTTGTGCAACATATTTTGCTACTTTAAGCCCTTGTATCAATGGTGCGAGGTATGTGCTAAGGGCTTCTTAAGGGAAAGCTACCAAGTAATTTTCGAGGATTCACATGTGCTTATAACTCTGAATAAAAGTACAAATTTTGACAAAAAATATAATAATTTGGCAACGTTGCAATCGATGAAAATGCGCAACCAGATTACTAGAGAATCACAAGTACATCTTTAAAAAAGCTACAAGCACTGTGATACATTAGGGAAAATATAATTATTAATGGATGAAACCTTAGTATAAAGGAGGCTTTTACAAACCTATAACGATATTTGTATGGCTCTACCGGAACCGATGAAACCTCTCTTAGTTTCTCATGCACATATCTTTAAAAACAAAACACAAGATGAATTAAAATTTGCAAAAATATATTAATTTTAATACTAAATATAGCAAACTCGGATAATAGTGTGGAGTTTTGAGCATTCAAAAAATAAAATGGCACTTAGATAGGACACTATAATAAGTCGACATAACTACAGTAGCCATAGATGTCAGTGCCCCATCAGGTTCGTTAGGAATTATTCAGTTTTCTTTTAAATATTTTACCTGAGAATTGTTTAGTCATTTTAAAACAAATATTAATATTATGATTATGTTTATGCAAACACGGCAGTAAGAAAACTTATTTTAATATGTCGAATAATTTTAATAACCTTCATTTCGTGGCAAAAATTGATAAGTTGCGTTTATATATTACACTGCCTCCGCACAACTTTAATGCTAAAATTGGCTAGATGTGTTAGGTTTACACACACCTTTTACACTTGATAATAGGGTCGAATTTTGGACATTTTTAAATTAAAATAGCACTTAGGTGCTTCTCCCTCAATGTTTCTCCTAAATATATAATTTGAGAATTGTTTACTTATTTTAAAAAAATATTAATATTATGTTTATTTTTATGCAAACACGGCAGAAAAAAAACGTATTATTTCAATATGAAATTTTGCAAACACCTTTTCGTGGTGAAAATTAATAAGTAGCGTTTATATATTGCATTGACTCTGCACAACTTTAATGCTAAAATTGCACTTTTTACACTTGATAATAGCGTCGCATTTTGGGCATTTTTAAATTAAAATAACACCTTGGTGCTTCTCCATTAATGTTTCTCCTAAATATATTATTTGAGAATTGTTTAGTTATTTCAAAACAAATATTAATATTATGATTATTTTGAAGCAAACACGGCAGAAGAAAAACTTATTTTAATATGTTGACTAATTTCAATATGAAATTTTGCAAACACCTTTTCGTGGTGAAAATTGATAAGTAACTGCCTCCGCATAGCTTTAATACTGAGATTGGTTAGATGTGTTCGGTTTTATTAAGATAGTGTCGAATTTTGAACATTTTTAAATTAAAATAGCAATTGCGTAGGAAACTCTACATAACAGAGAATGAAAAATATAACGTATCGTATATAGTACATCGTTCCGTAATATTTGCAAGTTTTAAGTGTTAAAACTTAGCCATTCTTCATGTTAAGCGTATGCATTGAAAGAGCTTCAAAAACAGCGCATCACTGGTAAGCATTATATTTCCAAAACGTTCACCCTTACACATAAAAACAGAAAAAACAGTTTTCTTCTAGACTAATCCTCCCATTTTCAACCCGCAAAAAACTTATCATTTTAAATAAACAAATTGAAATAAACGTAAACAATAATAATCCTTCTCAATTTTGGCCGCTGAGAGTTTTCGCATGACTATACGATAAATTTTCGAATAACGTTAACTCTACATAATCTTATACCTACATGTACATGTGAAACTTTTTAGCTCTTGTGTTTCCTATTGTCTACCAAACTTATCCCCTGTGTTTGTCAATAAATGTCCTGATAGGCCCCAGGACGAGAAGGATGTCCTCTGTGTTATCCTTATTCCTTTGAATTAATGTAGAACATACGAATATTTAATAGACCGAATGGCGGCAGTATTTAAGTGTTGGAAGGAAAATCAGGGTAACCTGATATGTATTGTTTGCAACAATACATACCATAAAAGTTTCTTAGAAAGAACGCGACATCACTCGATAATTAACGATAATTTCATTTGATGCTCCAAAGCATGTATAGAAAAAGCGACTACTCATGAACTAGATACACTTGAGACTCTGCGGGAGATAATACGTGACCTGAAAGACGAACTGGATCAAAAGAACCAGTACATAACAAGGCTAAAACGAAGCTCCACATCACACCACGAAGATGTAGAGAAAGCATATTTGGAAAAAATAGAATCCTAAAGAGGAAGAATCGAAGCTATGATTGTTCAAAAACCATTTGAACACTCTTTCAAATCTACCGATTTAATTTTGTACAATTTTAACATTCCACGCCACTGTGCTCGCATTCCAAAGAAACCTTAAAAATCTCGGCGATATTACTAACGCCATCTCTTGTTACAACGTTTATTTGCTGCATCAGCCAGTCTAGAAAGCTAAAAGCAAGGCGGCCTCGAAAGACATCTGACCAATCACAGCGCTTTCTACAGAAAAGGCGCTGTACCTCTGGCATTTTAAGATCTTTTACAGACGTAGACGACTATGTGAAAATCGGCCTCTCCTATTGGTCGATCCATCTCGAATTACAATATATATTCCTGATGCAATCAATCTGTCGCATGAGCTCTCGTGGTCGAGAGGTTTAGATGGTTGGGTCTCACCTGGACGGCCCGGGTTCAAACCCCGTTGCTTTTTTTTATTATTTTTTTTTAAGTTTATGTTTCTAAACCGTTTTTTCTTGATTTTGGGTATGTCTTGCGATAGTTTGGGTTAGCACTTGGTTAGTTTCCTTTTCTTGAGCCCCCGAAGCGAGCGGATGGCCATGCGGATCGACCAATAGGAGAGGCCGATTTTCATATAGTCGTCTACGCCTGTAAAGGATGTTAAAACGCGTACCCCGGCGATATTTCTAGCGCTATCTGTTGTAACAACGCTTACTCATTTGAACCCGGCATTCAAGCTACGCCGACCTAACCAATCACAGCGCTTCCTACAGGATAGCCACTTCACCCAACCTAAAACTTCCTAGCCATGATTCTAGGAGTCCCTAAAATTCCGATCTTTAATAATCAAATTTCATGAAAACTAGTCAGCAGATTTCGACCAGGTTTGTGTTAAAATTCATAATATTAATTTAGACAACCTGTCATGCTAAGGTTTTACACAATATCTCTATATTTACATTATTGCCCTTTCTATTTACGAAAGATGTAGATTATCCCGCCAGAAGGGGCGGTGACAAGCGACGTTGACAACTCTTTCGAGTTGATCTAGTTATCACGTTCTAGAATTCAGTATTATCTTGAACCAACCAAATAGCCGCGCTGAAGCGCGCTCCCGTTTCCCGCGGGCAGATTTCACGTTTTGAGACTTTCTCTACTCAAGTGACATTGTGGTATCCAGCTATAGTCATCGTCATCTCAAGCCTACAAGAAAAGGTATTTATCGGCACCTTGTCTGCCATTAATCTCTTAGTCAGTAAGACGCTGTACCATCGCTGTACTAGCACCCCATGGCAATCGCCCATGGGAGTTCTCACAATCGAGTCTTGTCTCGGACCACAAGTAATCAAGACTTGTCTCGAGCCCCAAGTAAGTAACCGTCGCTGTGCTAGCGTTCCCATTGGTCTTGTCCATGGGTGTTCAACATTCTCTATGCTTTATCAAAGTATAACACTGGGTTGTTATACTCTGGCTCTATTCTAATATAAGGATTACCGGCACTTGTCTGCCAATATTCAAGATCTCACAAATGCTATTTCCTACATGGATTTCAGCTTACCTTTGCTACCTGCGTAGTATGTTTTGTAATTATTTTTGCGTGTATAAGAACCGCACTCACAAAGGCATCCATGTCATGCTATTATGCAATAACTGCTATATTCAAGTCATTCTTATTTGCAATAAATCGAACTACATTGTATATAGAAGCTAGCAAGAGACTTAGCAAGTGTTTTTTAAAGTGACTTTCCCCAGTGTTGCTGAACATTGAACGTTGCTCGTCAATTGTGAACATAGTGTACAGGGTGTCCCAAATTCGAGCCTCATCATTGGGATCTCGGAAACTAGAAGAGATACAAGGTCGGTTAAATGGAGGCAAAGTTGCGCAATGTGATGCGGATTAAAATGCCACCTTAAAAGTTTTAAAATTCCGAATACTTCCGAAGATTTTTGGAAAAACCGAATATTCTCGATTTCATTCTTATTTTTTTATGACTCTATCTAAATAGATATATCAAAATAAATTTCACATTCTCATTGCTACTTTTTCTGTTCTACAAGATGGTGTTATCAGATTTTCAAACCAACGTTTCGTCTTCGATCTGCCATCATCAACTTTATTTTCTTAAATACTGCCCTGGATTTTCTATTACGGATTTTGAGAGCTTCTAAGTACTTAAAACCAATGATGTAGGTATCGCATTTGTTCGAAAAATTCATATTAATGGCATTTTCCATAAGAACTCATGTTTTAGAGAGAGACAGAAAACAAATTTTTGATAAGATTTTATTACGAAACCATTAAAATGATTCTTCCGAAAAAGTGCTATATATATATATATATATATATATATATAACATTCTGGCACGTCAGAAGCTCTTAAAAAGTGATATAAAAAAAGATCCACTATTTTCTGTCTCACTCTAACACATGAGTTCTTATGGAAAATACCATTAGTATGATTTTTTTGAATAAGTGCGATACATAATTGGTTTTGAGACCTTAGAAGGTCTTAAAGTCCGTAATAAAAAATCCAGGACCGTATTTAAAAAAACAAAGTTAATGATGGCAACTCAAATACGAAACGTCGGTTTGAAAATCTGTTAGCACCATCTTGTAGAACAGAAAAAGTAACAATGAGAATGTGAAATTTATTTTGCTATATATGTTCAAATAGAGTCATAAAAAAATTAAAATAAAATCGCGAATATTCGGTTTTTTCCAAAAATCTTCGGAAGTATTTGGAATTTTCAAACTTATAAGGTGGAATTTTGATTAGCATCAAACTGGACAACTTATCCTCCATTTGACCGACCTCGAATCTTTCCTAGTTTCCGAGATCCCAATGATGAGGCTCGAATTTGGGACACCCTGTACATAGTACTGAATATGAACAACTTCACGACTGAAGAGGAAAAAAATCGTTCTGTATAGCAACCCTCAACGGGAAGCTTAAAATTACCCGGTTTCTATGGAATGAAGTTATAGCTCCACTCAGCTCCAGCAAACCTAGGCAGCGGAGACACGACGGCGTCTCATCACTAAACCACGAGACAATTTTTTTAATTTAATCAACGACTTGGATTCAGATCATCCTCCGATATTGAAATACTTAACGTCGTCACACCCAAGTTCCAGCGTCGATAACAAAGGAGTAAACTTTTGACAGAGACTGAAGAGCAGGAAAACGATGGAGATGTAGAAAAAGATCTTAAAATGCTTCAAGAAAGTATACATAAAGTCAAAGAAAAGTACTTAAAGCCTTGCGAACAGACGAAGAAATCTTGGATGACAGACGAGATCCTGGAACTGATGGAAAAAAGGAGATTTTTTAAAGGTAAATCGAGAGAATACATGAACATACAGAGAGAAATAAGAACAGTTAATGAAAAAGAAAAACTGAAAAAATGTGTGGAAATCGAAGAATGTCAGGCCAAATTTGATAGCTTTAATCTGCACAAGATGGTGAAGTGGGGGAACAGTTAAAAGAAGAACAGTTAATGTACTTAAGAATAACCAAGGCCGAGTTATAGTAAAGAAATAGGAAATTAAGCAAACCTGGGAAGAGTACATTAAACAACTGTTTGATGACGTGAGAACGGTGCCACCCAATATTGATAAAACAGATGGTCCCCCAATCTTAGAAGGAGAAGTACAGGCAGCTTTGAGAAATGCTAAAGATCAAAAGGCTTTGGGTCCCGATGGAATTCCGGCTGAGATATTAAAGTTGATCGAGGAGAAGAATCTAGGGTGGCTTGCAAGAGTGTTCAGTGTGATCTATGATACGGGCGTCATACCCACGGAATGGCTGAAATCTGAATTTGTTACCCTCCCCAAAAAGCCTAATGCTAGGAAATGTAGCGAGTTTCGTACAATAAGCTTGATAAACCATCTACTGAAGATATTCCTGAAGATAATTCACAGTAGAATATTTAAACTATGTGAGAAACAGATGTCTGAGACCCAATTCGGCTTTAGAAGTGCAGTAGGGACTAGAGAGGCTTTATTTTCGATCCAGGTGTTGTTTCAACGATGTAGGGATGTAAACTGCGATGTATACGCATGTTTCGTGGATTACAGGAAGGCGTTTGATCAAGTGCGACACACGAAAATGATGGAAGTTCTGCAGAAAGCTGGCATGGATGGGAAGGACCTCAAAATAATCAGAAATCTCTACTGGAATCAGAGGGCTTGTGTCAGGGTAGACAGAGAGACAACGGAAGAGATACAAATATTACGTGGTGTACGGCAGGGATGCATACTGTCTCCTGTAATTTTCAATCTGCAGTCGGAATACATCTTCAAAGAAGCCCTGCAAGATATTGAAGCTGGAATCCTGTTAAATGGAGAACGATTGAATAACGTAAGGTGTGCAGATGATACCGTTATTTTTGCAGACAACCTAGCTTCCTTACAACTCCTAATGGACAGTGTTACATCATACAGTCGACAATATGGTTTGGAAATAAACACCGACAAAACAAAGTTCATGATAATCAGTAAAAACCAAAACACCCGCGGTATTTTATTGTTAGACGGAACTCCTTTAGAAAAAGTCAACAAATACACATACTTGGGCACGAACGTAAATGATAACTGGGACCATTCTGTAGCGATCAGAACAGCATATATCAGGATGAAAAAGTCTTTACCAGCCACGACTTACCAGCTGTTTACAAAAATTCGCCTATTGTGTAGCTACGTGTTTTCGACCCTTTTTTATGGGGTCGAATCGTGGACGCTTACGGAGGCCTCCTCCAAAAAACTTGAGGCATTTGAAATGTGGCTGTACCGAAGAATCCAACGATACCTTGGACAGAGAGAATAACCAATACGGAAGTGCTGAGAAGGATGGGAAAGGAAAAAGAAGTCCTGAATACAGTTAAGACTCGAAAGCTACAATATCTGGGACATATAATGCCCAACGAGAGCCGATATGTCCTTTTGCAGAAGATCTTCCAAGACAAAGTATATGGAGCTAGAGAAGTGGACAGAAGGAGAATATCGTGGTTGAAAAATTTAAGAACGTGGCTCAACCAAGCCACTCAGCTATTCCACGCTGTTGTCAACAAAGTTCGAATAGCCAACATGATAGCCAACATCCGGAACGGATAGGCACTCTAAGAAGAAGTTGGTAGCAGCGATTATGATTGCATCATGCTTACTGAGACATGGCTCTCCGAGAATCACTGTTCATCAAAGTTTTTTACTGAAAATTACTCAGTGTTTCGCTGCGTGCATGACCAACTAGACTGCGGCCGAGGCAGGGGAGTTCGTATCGCCATCAAGTCGGAGTACCACTCGAGAACAGTTTCCGCTTCCAAGAGCCTTGACTATGAGAGCGTTTGGGTAGAAACAAAGTTTGGTAGCAGCAAGGGAATTCTTTGTTGTGTTTCAGCCCTCGACCCTTATGTTCACTTTACAAACACCTGTGAAGGCGTAGCCAGCAAATATAACAACCTCAATTTTTTTATCTTCAGCGTGCCTGGCGTGAGACGGCTCGAAGAAGAAGGCTATTTGACTCCAACGGGTATCCGTAATCCCATAGAGGAAGTTGTGATGTGTGTACTTCTTGGAGCTCCAGCAACGCAACTATATTTCAAATGGATAGAATATTGGACTTAGTATTTATCAGGGATATAAGATACTCGAAAATAAGCACTAGTACAATGTGACGCACACCACCCCCTCTTGAATTCCCCTTCGGCAGCTACACGTTGCAGTTTATCGACAATAAGATTAACATCACTTTGCACCAGTTTCCAATGGTTGATTATCGAGAGGTAAATCTCTTCCTGAACAACGAACACTGGTCTTTCCTTGATAGCCAGGAAGATACAGACCTTCTGGTGTGACAATTCTACGACATTTTGCAAGAAGCGATCGACACACATGTTCCAACCAAAATAGTAACCAGTAGCAAATTCCCAAAATGGTACTCTCCTGCTTTAAAAAAGATAATAACTCACAAGAATAAACTAGGTATATCGAAGATACATGATATCTGGAAGTGCCTGTGACTATCAATCATTATATTCAAGTGTTCGCCGGGAAACCAAGTTTCACATTAAGCTTTATTATGCCCCACATATCGCATCCGCAGAACATATGAATCCGGAAAATATAAAACACTGTTGGGGTTTGAAAAAGGATTCTGGTACACCCAAAAGAATGCATAATGATGGCAATTTCCTCGAAAGTCCTCAAGAAATAGTAAATGCCTTCGCCGATCACTTCCAATGAAGTAATTCTGATCACACCGGGATTACTGTGGATCCTGAAATACATGAGAGTATTGTGCAGGGCAGCACGCTACTCCAGCATCAGTTCACCATAGTCGAAGTTACAACGCCGGCCCAGATGGAATTCCACCCATCTTTTTAAATCGATGTTTGCAGTCGCTTGCTTACACCAACTTGCACCATCTTCCAAAAAACTTTCAATAAAGGAGTTTTCCCAACTTTCTGGAAGGATTCCACCCTTTTTCCCATTTACAAGTCCGGTGCTAGAACCGAAATTGGCAATTACAGAGGTGTATCAATGATATCCACGGTGCCGAAGATTTTTGAATCAATTCTCAAATTCAAATTCAAATTCAAATTCAAATAGTTTATTGTCCAACAGGTTATCCCAATAACAAGACAATGTAAAATAACAAAAATGTAAAATATTTTTACAATAATAAACTAAAGATACTATAAATAAATATATATATAAGAACAAAGAACGATATATAGATAAATATAAATATAATTAGAGAATACCCGACTACACAAGATGAACATGCAACTTCACCTCCCTCTTAAAGTCTTTTAGAGTTAAGTTAAACAGGTCCAAGCAGTGGACACTATTCATCATGTTAAACCAGGCGCATGCCCTATAGATGGTCTCTTTGACAGCCACATTGGTGTGGTGTGTGGGGAGATAAAAGACCAGGTGTCTGCGAGTGTTGAACTGGGGGACCAAAAAGTTAATCTTGGACAGGAGATCCGAGGCATCAACAGAGCCGTTGCACAACTTATACAGAAGTACCAGGCTTGCACAGACAGTGCTGTGTTTCAGGGATAAGGTTTTAAAGCGATTGAGCAGTTGGCCCTGGTCGATACCTCTGGGCGGATAGACACCATCAACCCTGAAAGAAAGCTGCTTCAGGAATCTACGCTGTACCAGCTCCAATCTATCCACATGCACATTATAGTCAGGAAACCATACTGGAGCCGCATAAAGAAGTTTAGATCTTACTAATGAATTATAGATACTTATTCGGCTGGATGGGTTCGCAAACTCGGAGGTAGCCCTAGTAACAAAACCGAGTATTTTTAAAGCTGATGACACCACCTCATCGATGTGCCCGTTGAATGTCAGTCTCCTGTCCACAATGACCCCCAGATCTCGCACAGCCTCCGAGTCAGGGAGTGAAGCGTCACAGAGGGTGTAGTTGTAACACTGCGTGTTATATATTAGGGAGATGGTAATTTTTTTACACTTCTGAACATTAAGTGGAAGGCAGTTTTGATCACACCAGACACTCAGTCGGTCAAGATACCGCTGAAGAAGCTGACAATCATCGAGTCCCTGGACGACACGAAAGATCTTCATATCATCGGCAAAGAGGAGGGAATGGCTCGACATGTCATTGCAAATGTCATTTATAAACAATGAGAACAAAAACGGTGTCAAAACACTACCCTGAGGGGCGCCACTAGATGCCAGGAAGACCCCAGACCTGTAACCACTGTACTCGACAAATTGCCTTCTACCTCCCAAGTAGGAGGCGAAGAAGCGTAACAGACTGTCATGAAATCCCATCCTTTGAAGTTTAAGATTCAAGATACTATGATTCGACTTGTCGAAAGCCTTCGAGAAGTCCGCATACACAACGTCCAGTTGCTGCTTAGTATTTATGGCATGATAGGCGGTGTTTAAAAAGGAAGTTAAATTAGTAACAGTTGATCTGGATGAAAAGAAACCATGTTGGTTCGGAGAAATAAGATATTTTACTTGATGGAACAGTTTATTGTAAAGACAGACCTCAAAGGCCTTCGAAAAGTTTGACAAAATGGATATTGGCCGATAGTTGTCAATATGGCTCTTATTACCACTCTTGTAGATAGGGCAGATTTTACCGCACTTCCATAGGTCAGGAAAGACACTCCTGGAAATGGAAAGATTGAATATAAAGAGCATAGGTTTCACCAGCACTGATGCGCAGTCCCGCAGAAGAAATGGCGGAATGCCAGACAGATGAATTCTTCCGTATCTGCAAAAACTATATAACCAAAAATCAGTACGGTTTTTCCAGGGGAGTTCAGCAAATTCCAACCTAGGAGTGTATCAAAACTTTCTGGTTGCCAGTCTGGAGATGGGAAAGCCAGTCGATATCATGAGCTACTTCTCATAAAGCTCTCAAAGATTGGAATTGGCTCTCACTACTTGAACTGGACTGGAAGTCACCTGTCGGATCGTCGGCAGCATGTACTCATGGGAGGGGTTACATCTAAAGAGATCCAGGTATTGTCGGGGTACCTAGGGGTCCCATTTCTGTTTTCCTTATTTGTCAACGGCATCTCGTCATGTTAGAACCGGATTTTCTTATGTACGCCGACGACCTAAAATTTTATATTATTGTGGAAACATCGTCCGCTGGACTCCAACAAGATCTGGAGCGTCTAGTTTTATGGTGCAAGAAAAACTGTCTAAAACTAAATGTTAAGAAATGTAAAAAATAGCTTTTATAAGAAGATGAATCAAATTAACCACAATTACAGCATCGATAGTGAGACTCTGGAATCTGTAACTTTCTTTAATGATCTAGGGGTGTTGTTTGACAAAGATCTGTTATTCATTTTACATGTGGATCTAGTAGTTTCGAGAGGCGTGGGACTGCTTGGATTTATAGACAGAAACAATGAACTGATGACGGACACCAAGGCAATTACGACTCTTTATAACTGTCTAGTGCGCAGTATACCTACTTGAATACTGCAGCACCATCGGGTCCCCTCACTACCAGTGTCACATATCTAGGCTCGAAAAGATCTAGAACAAATTTGTTAAATATTTATTGCATAAACATCGTTTCCCCTCCCGCGACTTGTATATGACACCAGACTCCTGCTCTGCGGTTTTAAATCACTGCAAGCTATACGAGAGTACCAGCTTCTATTTTTTTCTTCATAAACTGATCAAGGGAGAGATCGATTGTGCCAATTTGCTGAGACTCCTATACCTCAAGATACCAGTTAGAACTTTAAGACACCAACATTATCACCGATCCAACCACGGGCAAAGATCATTTGTGGATCGAATGGTTACAATGTACAATAGCAAGTTTAGCCACCTAGATATTTTTAACTTAAGTCTCAGCTCACTGAAGCGCATTGTTTTTAACTCCCTTCGTACGATTTGGAGCTTTGCTCTGTGGTGGCAACTATATAATTACAGTACCCATTGTAATATTGAATTTCAATCGAGCTGCTGTTTTTTTATGTTTTACACAAATAACCATCAGGTTCGTTTAAAATTAATTTTTTTCTAAAACAGCTTATTTGAGAAGTATTAATATTATGATTATTTTCATGCAAACACGGCACTAGAAAAACTCATTTTAATATGGCGATTAATTTCAATCCGTTCATATATTACAGTATTTTTAATACCAAAATTAGGTTTTTATACATCCCTCACACTCTCATAATAGTGCAGAGTTTTGGACATTTTTAATTTCAAATGATACTTAGGTATAATTTTTATTCATATGCATTAATTTTTCTCGTAAATATATTATTTGTAAATTGTTTAGTTCTTTTAAACCAAATATTAATATTATGATTATTTCTATACAAACACGGCAGTAGAAAAACTAATTTTAATATATCAATTAATTTCAATAACTAAGTTTGCACGATTTGAATCGACAAAACGTGAAGAAATTTGAAACTATGACAAGTCATATTTTTTTTTTAAGAAACTCCAGTGTAAGTAGACGACTGATTTCTGTGTTGGCAGCGATAAGGTAGCGACCATTTTTTTATTCTTTGATTTTTATTATGTATTTTATATTTAAACCTAAAATATTGTGGAGGGGGGAGGGAATTCGATTAGGTCTATGATTTTCTCTTAAATTAGAACCGGCCAATTTTGCATGTACAATCGCTTTGCACCTAATCTTACTGACCTTATCTCGTGAATCCTTTATGGTGAATTGATGCCTGGGGCATTAAATAGGCAAACATTGCCTACTACATTGTTTGAATATACCCATGTTGTCTTTAGCAATATTGTATCCTTACTCATCACCACTTAAATAATCAGTACCTAATACATTTCATGTGTAAATTTAAGACACAAAATATCCTACCTATAATGTTTTGTTTTTCTCGTCAACACCAACCCACATTTCTTCACGGCAACTTCCTTACCGTTACCCTTCTCCTCCGCATTCTCGGTGACATCCTTACTTCCCATCGACAGGGTACTACCGTCCACATCTTTAGAAATCGCCGCCCGTTTCAGTTTCGACCAGTGAGCCCCGTTTCTGTCCGTACTCTCGGTACTCGTTAATCTGCTCGATAAGGAAGAATCGGATTTGTTCGCTTCACTAACCACTTGAATATCACTAGATTTCTCACTAAAACTGTCACTAGGTTTGTGTTCGCTACTATTTACAGAGCGTTCGCTTATCAAGGTATTGGACGGTTGTGGGTTTGGCACGTTCGTATTGGACAGCTCGGTGACGGCCGGGGGTTCGCTATCCTTTAGCAGGGAGTCTTTGATGCTGGAGTCTTTCTCCTTGGCGCTTGTGTGCAATTTTATTCTATCCCTAAGAAAATACATACGTCCATTAGATATGTCTTTAAATAGTTGATTGCCTCAGTATAATCTTGAAATCGATTATATATTTTCACAGTTAATATGGGTGTGCTTCGAGGTACTATTTTATTTACTTTATAACTACATAAGTGAGGCATTGTCTAAAGCTGTTTACAGACCTCTTTAAAGCTGTATGCAGACTTGTCTACACCTGTAAAAAGCGTCGAAATTCATAAAATTATTCATTAATGCAGGTGCAAATATAATTGTTTTCAAAAAGGATGATGATGTCCGCAAAAGTAAAGCAATGAAGTTTTGAAAACTAAAATCACTAAAGTTTTTAAAATATTGAATTTTCATATGCAAAGGGTGCTCCGTTTTTCGCGAGCAGGCATCAACTGTCGTAATTTAAATGGGACGCCCGGTAGCATATACGTAAACTGCAGGCGCGATAGCATCTCGCCATAGGGAGATCGTAATATAAATGTAGTTGTTTTTCATCCGTTGGGATAGTTTTTGTTGGTTGCGCCTCCGAAGCGAGCGAAGCTAGCCGAGGGTCAGGCATGAAGTGTCCAAATATTTGAACGTAACGGGGGTATTACATCTATCATTTATATTACAGTCGCCCTATGGCGGAACCTTATGCGTCTGCAGTTTACATATATGCCGCCCGGTATATTGATTTATTTTTGGATATTATGCTTTGTTCGGAGAATTTTATACTGTTTTATGTAAATTAAAATTTTGCATAGCTTTGAGATTTTTTGTTGTTGAAAATAGCCCTTTTTAAAATACCATGTACTTGCTAGTGTTATTAGGTTATTAGACTTTTTCTAAATTGCATTCTAAATATTACACAGGGTATTCAATAATGCTCCTCCAAAAATTATATTAATTATAAAAAGGCCTTGGCGCGACAATCCTGTTTCGTGTGTGAATAACACTTTATCGATATAGATCGATGATATTTTGTATATATAATAATTTATTTTAACAATTTCTATGACTAAAATAAACCATTGATTTCCAGAAAAATAATGGTTATCCACCAGCGTTTGATGTAGAATTTGTTGCCCTAAAGAAATGTAATAAAATGATTTTAATTTTTTTTCTCAAAAACGAAGCAAGATACGAAAATAATTCAAGAAGCAAAAGTGTATTTTCAGTTGCCTAATACGACATAAATGTAAAATGTTTAAAAAGGCCAGTGGCGCACGCCACTGGATTTTATATTTCTACTCCAATTATGGCTACATGAGCCTTTTATTCAATAAAATCGGTAAAAGTATACTCAGGATATTAATAAAAAAGTTAATTTAAAAAAAAAGCTTGGAAATGTAGTAAGCTGGTTATTTTTTTTATCGAGAACGAAGCAAGATACGCAAACAATTCAAGAAGCAAAAATATTGTATTTTTAGTTGTTTAATAAGAAAAAAATATAAAATGATTAAAAAGTTAATGGCGCATATTTTTCTGTCAATGATATTCGGTATGACGCTCCCCGGGACGCATCATCATCATCATCATCGCCAGCGTCCTCATATCCATTTCTGAATGTACGCCTCCCCTTGGCCTCTCCATGCTGTGCGGTTTGCGGCTGCTTAGATCCTCGGGTTCCCGCTGTTTCTACTATGTCGTCCTTCCATCGGGCTCGGGGTCTACCGCGGTTTCTTTTCCCTGTCATGGGTTTCCACTCTATCACTATTCTACTCCATCTTTCGTCCTCCCTTCTTGCCAAGTGTCCGGCCCATTGCCATTTTAGTTGTGCTATTCGTTCAGCTACGTCAGCCACGTTAGTTTTTCTTCTAATACATTCGTTGGTCTTTCTGTCCTGCAGTCGTATGCCCTGCATTACCCTTTCCATTTTCCTTTGGGTTACTTTTAGTCTTCCCATGTTTGTTTTTGTTAACACCCAGGTCTCTGAAGCATAGATAAGTGTTGGGAGGACACATTGATGGAAAACCTTCGTTTTGAGATTTTGAGGGATCTTTGATTTAAACTCTTGGCTTAGTTTGCTGAATGCTGCCCATGCCAATGCGGTTCTCCGGCTTATCTCGGCTCTTTGTGTTGGTTCTGCCATTGACAATTTCTGATCCAAGTATACATATTAATCCACCAACTCTATGTTTTATTGTCTATTTGTAGATTTCGTCCGTTCCCGGCGTTGGTCATTATTTTTGTCATGGTGATGTTCATATTGTTCATCTTTAGTCCTACTTTGCTTGTGGCTTCGTTTAGGGTTGTTATTATTTCCTCTAGTTTGTTTATGTCATCGGAGAAGAGCACGAGGCTATCAGCGAATCTGAGGTTAGACAGGTATTCCCCATTTATATTTATTCCTATATTTTTCCATTGCAGGGTCTTGAAAAGGTCTTCTAGAAGGTTAGTAAATACTTTTTTTGATATGGGGTCTCCTTGTCTTATACTTCTTTTTATTTCTACTGCATTAACTTCCTCAACTGCTTGTATGGTAACTGTTGATTTTTCATACATGTCTTTTATTATTTGAATATATCGATGGTCTGTTCTACATCGTTTCAATGAATTCAGCAGTGCCCACGTTTCTACGCTATCGAATGCCTTTTCAAAGTCAATTAATGCCACGTATAGGGGTTGGTTATATTCGTAGGACTTTTCCATTATTTGTCTGATTGTGTGTATATGGTCTATAGTACCTACTGTATCCTCTTCTGAAGCCTGCCTGCTCGCGAGGTTGGAATTCGTCGAGCGTTGTTGTTATCCTATTCATTAAAAATCAAGTGAACAATTTACTAAGGTGATATATTAACGATATCGGGCGGTAGTTCTTTAGGTCTTTTATATTCCCCTTTTTTGAATATAAATATAATATTTGCGCTTTTGCGGGGATGTTCCGGTCTCGAGGCAGGTATTAAACAACATTTCTGACTTATGCAGCACTTGGTTGCCACCATATTTAATCATTTCAATGATTACCCCATCAGGTCCTGCTGCTTTCTTGGAATTCATCTGTTTAATGGCTGTTTTAATTTCGTACTTGGATATTGGTGGTAAGAATCAGGGTGAATCTGCATATATCTGAAAGACGAATAACGGTACCGGGAATATATACCATCTCAGATGATGAACCTGTAACAATAAAGGATGCATTTTTTGAAAAACTTAATGAGGTACTAACAGATATCGGAGATACAAGAGATGTCATAATGCTAGGGGACTTTAATAGCCGCACAGGAAAAAAGATCAATAACAGAGTAGTAGGGCCATACGGAGCAGATAATATAAATGATAATGGTATGCGCTTAATCGATCTCTGTACGCACAATGAAATGAAAATTACCACTGGATTCTACAAACATAAATGGATACATAAGTACACCTGGGAACAACCAACAAGAGAGCTGAAGTCAATTCTGAATTACATGATTCTAAAACAACGAAGCTACATTAAATTACAGGACATACGAGTAAAAAGAGGAGCCACATGTGGATCAGACCACTACCTCCTAAAAGCAAAATTATACATACCTAGATGGCATACAGACCAAAGAACTCAGTGTAGGGAAGACGAAAACAGTGAACTGGTAGAATACCCCAAATATAACCTTGAGAGCCTTATAGAAGAGAGTACCAAATATCTATACCAACGACGCTTAGATGAATACCTATATGATTCGGAAGATCCGACCTCTGAAGAAAGCTACACAAACATGGTGGAAAATATTCATCAGGCCGCGAGAGAAGCCCTTGGTACAACAGCAACAACAGAAGAGCAAGAATATGTGGTGGACAAAAGAAATGGAACAGTTAGTAGAACAAAAAAAGCAAGCATACCAAAAATGGCTCTGCACAAGGAATCAAATAGATAAACAAACATATGACGACATCAAATGAGAAACGCGACAGAAAACAAATAATTTAAAAAATGAAATGTGGAACAGAAAATGTCAAGAAATCGAAATATATATAGGGGGCCGAAAGTGCACAAAAGCATGGAAATTTATTGGAAAAATTAGGAAACCTCGGTCCGAAAATGTAAATTTAAATAATATTACACAACAACAATGGAAAGTTCACTATGAACATTTACTACAAGAGAATAGACCACAATATGTTTCGAACAGTATACCAATTAACATACAGGGAGAAAGAGTGGAGATAGATGAAAATACGGTAGGGAAGGCTATCTCTAAACTAACAAATGGAAAATCCTGTGGAGCAGAAGGAGTGTTTGCAGAATTGTTGAAAAATGGGACAGGAAAAATTGTCAGAAAACTGACATGACTATTTAATAACTACCTTAATGGCCAAGAAGTTCCCAAGGAATGGAAGGTCGCCTATATCTCATCAATCCACAAGAAGGGCAATAGAAGCGACTGCGGCAACTACAGGGGAATCTCGGTAACGAGCTCGATAAGTAGACTATATGGATTTAATAGAGACAGAATATGTAGAAGAGAAAGAACAAAGTGGTTTTAGAAGTGGAAGATCTTGCAGTGATAATGTGTTTGCCATAAAACAAATAATAGAAAATAGATCAGCAATGAACCTAGAAACACACATGCTATATATCGATCTTACAAAAGCATACGACAATATATTCACGTGCTTACTCTGGGAAACATTACACCATACTAATATAAATCAGACACTAATAACAGCTGTGAAAAATCTCTACGCTAATTCTGTCTCTAGGATTAAAATCGGTAAGAAACTATCCGAACCCTTTAATACAACAAAAGGCCTCCGTCAAGGGTGTTGTATGTTGTATATTCCCAACATTGTTTAAAATATACATTAAAGAATCACTCACAAAATGGAAGAGAAAATGTTCAGGAATGGGAGTGCCACTAGAAAATTCAACAATATACAGCTTACAATTTGCAGATGACCAGGTAGTTTTGGCGGGAGACAGAGAAGACCTCGAATACATGACCCGCAAACTGAAAGAGACTTATGAAGAATGGGGCCTCACTATGAACATCCCAAAAAAACTAGATACCTCAGCGTTGGGACGGAAAACCAGAACTTACAACTAAACAACTTAGATATTGTAGAAGCATGTGAAGATTACAAATACTTAGGAATAACATTCGATAAAACAGGGAAATATGAGAAAGAAATAAGAGCAAGAATAATACAGGCGAGGAAGGCAATTGGATGTCTAAATGGAATTCTCTGGAGTAAAGAAATAACCAGACAGAGAAAATACAACATATACAACACAATAATTAAAAGTAGCCTACTCTATGGTGCAGAAACATGGAGAATGACCGAGAGGAATAAAAGAATGCTAGAAGCTACAGAAATGGATGCACTTAGACGAGCAACAAGAATTTTCCGCGCAGATAGAGTGAGAAACGAAAACATCCGACAAAGAATGGGACCGAAGGATACGATCATTAAGGATATCGAACAAAGACAACTCTCTTGGTGTGGACATGTGCAGCGTATGGCGGACAATAGATTACCAAAACAAGCAATGGAATGGATCCCCCATCACAAAAAGAAAAGAGGAAGACCCAAAATAACATGGAGCGAGGGGATAAAGAAAGCCATGAGTTTATGAAACCTACAGGAGGGTCAATGAGAAGATCGAAGAAAATGGCGTCTAGATATCGGACAACTCGTCACTCTCTGTAGCGAAATTAGCCTGCTGCATAAACAACTATCCTCTCCCAAAATTAAAGTAGGTTAAATTAGTTTAAGGACAAATTTGATTGTTTCTACCGATCCTCTATGATAACCATAACTATAGGATAACTAGGACTAGAATAGACCTTGCCCTTAGCAAATAATCAGTATCAAAAAACTTATAACAACGCAAAAAAGATACAAAATTAATCTAAATAGGTTCATTTTCCGTCGAACGATACGGCCGACTATAAGATTGCTTTGATCCTGATAATGTAGTCCGCCATTTTACGTGGTTTAATCACGAATAGTATACTTACGATGTAGTAATTAGGAATTTTATGTCTGTTTTGCGTAAGAGATGGTTTTCAAGAAATGGCATAGCAGTAAGTAGAATTTAGGGTTTCCTTTGTACATCAATATTAAATAATATCTCCATATTGTAGCCCCGAAGAAAATAATAAAAATTATCGAAAGCTTGGCGTAGCTAAAAAGCATTTTTTTCTCATTAAGCCCACATCAGGACCGATACCCCAAGAAATTTCTTTGTTGTATATATATATAT
>JAEQML010065950.1:0-20426 GCA_016904865.1 Pissodes strobi
ATATTTGTTTTAAAAAATAATCCGTAAAGTATGTCAAAAATAATAACTGTAGATAAAAAGATGTCAATAACAAAAATATCCAATAAGATCTTTGATAATAATATAAAAATGTAAATTAAAAAAAATATATAGTTAAAACGTGTTAAAAAAAATATTAATTTAATAAAAAGAAGGCGTCAATATCCGAAATACCAAAAAAAAACAGAAAAAATCTCTGATAAAAAGCATGTTAGAAAACTATAAATTTCGTAATAAAAAGATGTAAATAACAAAAATGCAAAAGTCAGAAAAATTAATTATAAGGACACCTCGCATTACGTTAAATCAATAAATTTAGTAATTCAAAAATCAAAGGGTAACAGAGAAGAAAAAAATTACTATTAAAAAGTTGTTATTCACAAAAAGCATAATTTAAGAAAATATATTATGAAAATCTAATAATTAAAAATATAACATAGCTGAAGCCTGTTAAAATCATTAATTAAGTAATAAAAAATGTCAAAACATAAAATTTAGGATTTAAAAATTGTGTAAAAAATTAAAAGGGGGCTATAGATAAAGTGTGTGCTATAAATTAAGTTGTAAAATTATTTCAATGAAAAACATGATATAAATCTAAATTTTTTAAAAATCTATAATTAGAGCGTGTTAGAAACTATTAATTTAATAATAAGATGAAATCAAATAATCAAAATACAAAAAATCAGAATAAATTTAATGGAATACCAAAGTTTAAGTTTGGGCTAGTCTGGATGGCCGCGATCACGATCATGATCAGGGTAGCGATATCATGAGCGACCATTCCAGCATACACTAACGTGCTCACGGTGGCATTCGCGTTCACATTCACCGAGTTCAGCATCGGTTTGACGTTTGACGTGTGATTGTTGCTGCTGCTTGCTTTGTGTCTGTATTTTTTATTTTTTACCTTTACTTGCTGCATTATGTGAAGACGAAAGTAGGTATGGGTATGGGGGTAATTTTGCCGACTTGCGCAGACGGCTACTATGCAGCCACCAGCAAAATACTGCGAATTTCGGCGACTTGAGCCCTTAAATATGCCATTTTAAGGGCGTGGCACCGTGTGACGTACCGCGCCATAAATTCCTGGCCATGACGTTACCGCCAAGATTTAGGCCACTTGGGTCGTATCATTTTAAAAGTTTTGCGCAATAATTCCTGGCTCCCTCTTAGCTGTTTATAAAGCTGTCAGTCTGTCTAAAAAGCTGTCGGAGCTCTCTATAAAGCTGTTTTAGCTGTGTATAAAGCTGTGTGTCTGTCTGTGTTAGCTGTCTATAAATCTGTCTGTCTGTCTGTCTAAACCTGTATCAGACCTCGAGAATTTATGGCGGCACTAATTTCATAGCGAGGAGACAGAAATTATTACGAAAAACATTTAAAATTATACGGCTCAGGTAGCCCAGATGGGATAAATCATATAAAATATACAAAATAACGGAAAATTCCTGTCTATCGCGTCGCGATCCCTTGATCAAACTCGACAAGTTAATTCTGATCGAACGCCGTTGCTCAATCGGCAGAACGACGCAAAAAAATATGTACCACCTTTATAAGCACACAACTGAAGTGAAACTTCTGATTGAGTTTTTTAAGTTTTTTTCCCCTTTCTTTCAACTTTTTTTTCGCCGAAAACCGCGTTTCTCTAACTTTTTTTTTCTTTATTTCGTTTTATAATAATTTTATTAACTTTTCGAACAATTTTTTCCTCTTTTATATATTTTTTCTTATTTGGTTTTATATTACTTTTATTAAGTTTCCGAACAATCTTTTATTTTCGTTTTTCTTTTATTATTATTTTTATCATTTCGTTTTATAATAGTTTTATTTACTTACCGATCATTTTTTTTACGTTTTTTTTTATTTTTTCCCACTTTTTCAAAAATTGTCTTTTTTTCATAAAGCATTTTTTTCTTCCCATTTTTGCCATCCCCGACTTCATAGCTGAACTCCTTCGCCTTTTTCTCGCCGAAAACCGCGTTTCTCTTAACTTTTTTTTATTAATTTATCCTGATTTCGTTTTATAATACTTTTATTAACCTTCCGAACAATTTTGACGTTTTTTTCAGTTTTTTCCAATTTTTTTCAAAAGTTTTTTGTTTCCGGGCAGGTGGAGGGGGTTCGGATATAATTTCCCTCCCCCGCCTCTACGGATGACCCCGGCACCCGGCGGAGGCATCTCTTGTTGGATTTTTGATCCGAGGCTCCGTTGCAGAGATATCCGTAAAAAACGGTTTTTCCCCAAAATCACTCCTTAAATTAGCGCCTCGGTCCCCCCATGTGGTCAAAGGTAGCCACTATCAGGCGCACCTGCCATAAAAATTTCGACCTTGTAGCTCTTCCCGTTCTCCCAAAATTAATTGTTTTAGTTTTTTCTTCTTCGCCCTCTCCTGGCCAGTTTTCGTCCAGGATCCTCATTTTACCCCGGCTACATGTCCTGAAAATGTCGATACTGGAACATGCTTAATTAAAGAGGCGTTTCACTTTGATAAGCGTTTAATTTTTCATGACTACCCTCGCTAAAGAAGTTTGGGTTAGTTGGTTAGGTCACTTCATAAATCAAGCAAAAAACTCAAAAAGCCGGTCAAATATCAACTTCGGTTGCACATAGAGTTGAAGCCATACTTATTACTTTTCGCAATTTCTATAACTGTTGAAGTTTGAGTAGGGCTCCTACCGTTTGCCTCATATTTTTACACGTTAGCCAATAAAATTCAATTAAACGTTAATGCGTCTTTAACGTTCTTGCACCGAGCGGGCCTCACGCTGGTCAGGTCCTTTTTAATAACTTCAGTAGCATAAGCCAATAATAATAACTCGGGCATAAACGTCCAAGTTCAGAAAATGATTGCGGTATTTACGACTTTTCAGTCAATAACATGGCGATGGACCGTGGGAGTGTATATACGGTCTGACTGAAAAATTTGCGTCCCGTGAACAAATCGATTGAAGGAGTTATTATTTTTATTCTTGAGATTATTATTTCAATCACAGTTTTTCTCGTTTTTTAAGTGAAAACTTCTTTAGCGCCGTTAGCCAGCTGAGAACAGGAGTGATTTGAGACTCGATGAAACATAAACGAGAAAACGAAAAGCGACACCAATAAAAAAAAATTAGATCTCTAGAATGTAGTCTACTAGGGAATGAGATAGAACACAGTTATACAGATGTTACATGTTTGTCAAGAACAAAAAGTAAAAAGTAGTTCTCGACCGATTACTGAAGTTAAGCAACGTCGGATGTGGTTAGTACTTGGTTGGGTGACCGCTTGATTTAATTTTATGAAGTTTTCACTTCTACTGGGTGTGAACTACACACATGAATGTTTTGAAGTGAAAATTGTCTTAACGCCGATAGCCGGCTGAGAACGGAAATGATTTGAGATTTGAGATCCGATGAAACGGAAACGAGGAAACCAAAGACATATATAAAAACAATAGACATAGCAGGTCATTAATAAATTACCAAATATTTACATGCCAATATTAGAAATATTATCGTTGAGAGGGGATAAAATAATGAATGAAAATAATGAAGATGGCGGCCGAAGCGCGTCAAACATTTCATTCATATACGGCCACAACGACGCGCCTGCGTCATATTTCTCTCGGCGGCGCACCATAGGCGTATCATTTTAGGGGACACCTGTTTAAAGTCAGGTAAGATCGAAATAAGCCTGCTGTCGAGCAGAACATAATGGGCCATTACAAAGATGAAAATTACTAGACATAAAAGAATAATTTATTAATATTAAAATATGTACACAACTAAAAAAATTAATTTTAGGTTATAGTTCGGGAAAAAACCATTTTACGTTTAATTGATGAGAGGATAGATTACAGATTAATTATAGTGTGTCGCTAGCCGCCATGCCGATCTACATCCGAATAATACTAATTATATAAAGACACAAAAGAAAAACAAATTTAATTCATTACGAAATAAAATTAATTTGGTGTCCGTAATTCGTATTCTGTTTTGACGCAATGCCTGGGTTCTTTGGGTTACCTCATGATGAATTCTTATCTAGAAGTATTGTCTCAAGACGAGTTTTATTAATTTAAGGCAGTGGCCATCGATGCACAATTCTTCAAAAAAGTGATAGCCAAAATAGTCATATATGCCATTAGGCAACTTCTTTATGGTATTTATTATTAGTATATTGCACAAATATTTTATATCTTTGTTAAAAATATTTGTTATTTTAACATTAGCGCTATCAAAAATAAAAATAACAGTAAATTGGTAATGGACAAAATGAAACATATTTATCGAGCGTACAGAATCCCTCGTTACGTTTTATCTTTAAATATTTGGTCCTCCGCTCGCTTCAGGGGCGCAACCAACAAAAAAAAAAAACAACTAATCCAAAATATGGGCGAATATTTCCCTCATGTATAAAAAATCCTATTAGGAGTGCAATTATCGGAATATTACAGCGATAATTGCACTGTAGAAACCGAAAGAGCACGGCGATAATTGCATCGTACGTATCTATGGTAATTCCAGTGTAAACTTAGGATGACAGCGACAATTTATAAATAACGTCAAAGTAAAGTCAAACTATATTATTAAAAATGTCTCGTTTCGGATTAAAAAGAATGGTTTTTTTTCGTCTTTTTATTTTGTTTACAGTTACATGTACGTTTTTGTATTAAATAAAAATGTATTTTTTAAAACCATGTCCTTATTCGGGAAATATTCCCCCGAATTACACTCGGGCATCAAGATAACCAGATAATTTTGCATTCAAGCGTGTTGTCTTAGAAAAACTGCATTCGGTCATTTTCATATTTTGAAAAAAGAGCCCTATACCTTCGGTGTCGGGCTCCTTCTCCAAAATATGAAAATGAACTCATGCAGTTTATAGACAACATGCAAAATTATCGGTAATTTTGATGCACTTGTGCAATTACTTCCGAAAACATCCTCCTGAATTAATTTCCATAATAAAGGCACACAACAACAAACAAAACGAAACGAAGCGAAATCACAAAATAGAAAATGTTGACAAACGGACAGGGGAATGTCAGTCACTCCAACCAGTGAGAGCGAAGAGCGACTGTATACCTACGCGAATACGACCAATAGAAAATGAGCACGCTCGACCGTTTGCTACGCGTCGAAAAATAATTCGAGATTGAAATATTAATATTATGAAGAAAAATTAATGTTTCGCATTTTCCGTGAACCAACTTGGATTAGGTTTCTTTTATGACATTAAATAATTTTGATAGCATTATTGTTAAGGATCACCTATTCTTCTGCTGCATGACATATATCAAGAACTAAATTTGAAGCTTTAATTCGTTAATCAATTTTCCGTAACGTTTTACAACTCATTTTGACAAAGAAACAACGGATTAACTCACGACACTTTAAATCGCAAACAACAAATAGTTAAATTAGGTACTTACTTTTCTAAGATATTGTTCGCAGAGTACGACATTGGATGTATTTACTTATGCTTGGAATGTAATATTTGGGTTCAAATGAATGTATACTCTGTTTTCATGAACATGGCGGCCAGTTCCTTCTAGACGAGTGCCGACTACGCGACGATGTCGGCGTGCGCGGCAAGAGGGAGTATCGCTGATTTCGTAAACAATGTGAAGTGATGAAGTAGTGACATTAAAACATTACAAAAAAGTAATCGATAAAGCCAAGAAACATTCTCATGATTTACTGATTTTAAATTCAAAAAATAAAACAAAGATGGCATGGAAAATAATAAATACAGAGAGAAATAAAATTAACATTTTACTAAATGATACCTTTTAATCTGCGGATTAATTAAACACCTTTTTTGTTGAGAAAGTTACCCGAAATTAAAGAAAGGAATCTTGCGTGTGTTCCATCTCAAACCTCTAGCTCTTTTTTTCTTGGCCCCGTGGACGAGCAAAAAGTCCTAAACGCGGTTTTCTCTCTGAACAGTTCACCATCTGCTGATATTTTTGACATCAACTACAAAATATTGGCTTTACGTCGCTGGTAAATAATTTTCGATAGGAGTGTTTCCATCGTCCTATAAAGTTACCAAGGTTATACCAATTTTAAATAAGGGAGATCCTAAAAAATGCTGACAATTAAGTATAACACCTTTATTTTGCAAAATTATGGAAAGAATTTTAAAAGATCGTTTGGTTCAATATTTTGAAAAACATAAGTTGTTAAGTCAATATCAGTTTGGTTTCAGAGCTGGACTTTCCACTAAAGCCTTGATAAAAGTCTAGGAAGATGTAGTCGGGGGTTTTGACACGGGATCGCACAGTATTGGAAGGCTACATTAATAATAGGTCCCAGGCAGTATTTTTCAACAACCAACTTTCAGAACAAACATACTTAAAAAATACGGCGTCCCTCAGGGGTCCATTTTGGGCCCACTTTTGTTTGTCGTCTATGTAAATGATTTGAGTCATCACATGATCCAGGTTGCGAGTGCTAGATTCGCTGATGACACCACTTTTACAACTTACATCACTAGTTTTGATGGTTTAATTTAAAGCTCGAACGCTGCCCTTCATTTAGCAGAAAAATGGTTTAATGCCAACAATCTATTATTAAATAAGGACAAGACAAAAATTTTACGCATGCCGACAGTTTAGGAAGATCACTGTCAAGTGTTACTTTTTTAATTAGAAGGCTACGTTTTTTTATCAGTTTTAACGTTTTAAAAACCTGTTATATCGCATTTTTTTATTCAAGAAGTGCATACGCAATTCCTCTGTGGGGTAACAGTGTTGCAGCAGAATCAGTTTTTAAATTACCAATAAAGGTCCTTAGACTAGTGTATGGTGCCCACTACCGCGATGACTGCAAACCTTTGTTTCTAAGTCATAGAATTATGCCTCTGCCTTGCCTATATATATATTTTACTCTTATAGAAATCCTTCATAAAAAAGCATGCTACCTACAACTAATAAAAACCACTCTCATAATCTCAGATCAGATTTAATTACCATTCCCCTTCACAAATTAACAAAATCAAGCAAAAATTCATTAAATTATAAGTTATATATCACACTACCTGAGACTATAAAGAAGTTATCAAACAATAAGTTTAAAAGGAAAATAAAAACGTTTTTACTCTCGCTTTGTGATTAAACAATTCAAAAATACTTAGACGGTAATCTTATCTGAATTAAGGGATACTAATGAATGACTGCTAACCCGCACTTTTTTTGCCTCAGATGATTACTTTTATATTTGTTTGTCAACATAAAAATGTATTGTTTTGGTTTTATACTTTTTATGTTCTTACTGTTATAAGTTTTGTCAATTACATAGTACCTATATACATGTATTTAGCTACTAATTTTATGTTTTTGATACGTTAGCACTAGGCTATTTTTTCCGACTTGCTATAATGTACCAGTACAATAAAGTCAATAAAGCTCTACTCTACTCTACTCTGACATATGGCCCAGTTTACATAAAATTTCTAGCGGAAACTAGCATTTGTATCCACTAAAGGTAACTGTATGGTGTGGTTTATGGCATGGTGGCATCATCGGATCATTTTTTTCAAAATGAGGTAGAAGATGCAGTTACAGTGAATAGTGAATGATACCGACAGATGTTAAGAAATTTTGTGTGGCCAAATTTAGATGCACTTGACTTGGAGGATATGTGGTTCCAGCAAGACGGTGCCACATGTCACAGTGCTCATGAAACTATCGACGTATTGCAAAAAAAAAGTTTGGCGAGAGGATAATTTCAAGGAATTCAACTGTTCACTGGCCTCTCATGAGCTATAATTGAACTCCTTTAGATTACTTCTTGTGGGGCTAACACTTGATGCAATAGAAACTTGGGTTCGTCGAATTCGCTCGTGTAGACAAAGTCGAGGTGGACATTTAAACGATGTGTTATTCAAAACATAAATGTTATCGTCTAGTACTTTAAGATTTTAAAATCAAATCATTTCTATTGGCAAACCCTTTATTGTGAATGAATACAAGTGCCACCTTTAAATTAAGAAAGTTGAAGCAAGGCCATGAAAAGCGTATGCAATATTTGAAGCACTGAGGAAAATTCAAGAAACATGTGGGCGATAAAAATGACATTTGACTGATGACAGTTATTAAGAACAAAATTTTTTGAAAATAGCATAACACACATGGGAGATAAAAATTAGATGCCTTCCAAAATGAGAGGAGAGGTGCCAAATCCTATTAGCTCTTTTGGGTGTTTATCATAAAAGCCCATATTTATGTCACTTTCTTGGTAGAAGCTTTTATGGCATTCCTAATTGAAGAAAATAAAATATAAAAAAATACTTGTCAAAATTAACGAACTCTTAGCATAATGTTAGTTAGGTTCTGCCTTAGTGCCGTAAAAAATGAAGATCAATTGTACTAAATCTGTCAAATATTGTCAAAACTAAATAGAAGCCCATAAATGTACCACCTCCTCCAATATTACAGGAAATCATTATATGAATAATGACAAATCGTCGAGAAAAGTAATTTTCTCATCTCGACGAGTGGCTTCGAGACAAGACGAGAGGCGAAAAATTTCTCATCACGACAGTATCACTATCGTAATAATCTGAAAAGGCCAACATCGCTGGATATGAAAATGTCTCCAGGATAGGTGGTTAAATCAATCTAATCCTGATCTATAGGTTGTTCATTTTGTTATGTGAATACCCAAAAATACCAGTTTCATAGTTTACACGCTTTAACCAATATCCGTATTGAAAACAGCGGAATATCGACCCAGATATCGACAAAATCATTTTATTCGGCACCTTTTTGTTAGCGATTTCATTACGTTTAAATAACATAATTGTTAATATCCAGTACGAATAACGCGCCCATTTGCTAAATGTCGGAACCGGCCACATTTTCGAATAATTTACCTTAATCTATTGTCCATGGGTGGTCCCGTAGTAATGAAAATTTAAAATTTGTTTATTTCGAGCCAGCTGCTTGCGTAATTTTATTTTATTTTTCTTATGAAGTAGAGAAAGGTTGCGTTATTGCATTTGGTTGTCGGTACTAATAATTGTTTCTGCATGCGCTGTACTGAATGATAGCTATAGTCATAAAAATAGTTCTACGACTGGGTTTAATCAAATTTTCGCATATTTCGTATTTTGCCAAAATAAAATTATACAGGCTAGTATAAAAAACTCGACCTCTCAGATGGGCGATACATAGCTTTAAATCCTATAAATCCCCGAGAGTAGATGGAATCTTTCCAGCCTTGTTTCAGCAAGGTATAAAGCAATATACCACACATATAAGCCAGCTTTGCATTGGGCTACAGTACCAAAAACTGGAGGAAACTTAAGGTAGCGTTCATACCAAAGATACGGCGTCGATCACAAGAGGAACCAATGTTTTACCGCCCCATTATCTTAATCTGCTTCCTTCTTAAAACGATGGTAAAGATTATCGATCGATAGAAGCATTAAGTTCCTTTCTATGCTCCACTTCATGCAAAACAATCGCATACCAACCATCGAAATCTACTACCCATGCTCTTCAAAATCTCGTCCGCGATATAGATAAATATAGGCGCTGTGTGCATTTCTAGACATAGGCGGTGCATTTGACAACACCTTACACATGGGCGTAGACAGGGGGGGGGGGATGGGAATTTATCAGATTCATTTTGCAACATAACATTCATGCCATGCCATTCAAGAGGGTGCCGAATCATTGTTTTTTAAGGATTTTAACAACTTTTGGGTGAAAATTGGGCGTGGCACCACCAAAATTTTCCGGCTTAGCCTCCTTCCCCTGGTACCACTGCGGCCTTGTCTACGGTTCGCCCCCCTTGGGAAAAAATCCTTTCTACGCCCATGACCTTACATGAATTAATTCAGCGCGCCACAACCCGCAGAGGAGTGGAACCAACCACACAGAATGGATAAAATCCATGCTAACCAGCCGTGAATTCACCGCGACCATTGGAGAAACAGCCGTCACCAGTCAAAGTAATAAAGGGATGTCCCCAAGGAGGGGTCCTATCGCCCATACTTTGGGCTCTGGTTGTGAACGATCTACTGGTAAGGCTGACTGAAGGAGGCTTTGAAGGCTTGAAGTGGAAAGAACTATCAAAAAAGCAACGGCAGCGCTTTGGGCCTGTCGACGACTCTTTGGTAAAACATGGGGCCAAAAACCCTCTATCATCTGGTGATTTTATCACACTCTTGTAAAGCCTATTATAACCTACGCCTGCTCAGTGCGGTGCGTATAAACAAAGGAAATAACAACACAGCGAAATCTAACAAGAGGACAAAGGCTCGCCTGTCTAGGTATAACAGGGGCTATGAAAACATGACCCACACCAGCTTTGGAAACCCTACTTGATCTTCTTCCGCTGCACATATGCATAGAAAAGGAGGTATGGACCAGTGCGTATAGGGTTACTCAGACACAAGAACTGAAGTCAGGAAAACTGACTGGTCACCTTAAAATTCTGAAGGACATCCATATAGAATGGAAACAAATCTCCATTTTGATCGCTCCTTTGAAGTGGTAATTGAAGACCGCAGTGCTACAGGGGAAAGACTAAAACAACTAAAGGTGGGATGACTTATCTGGTTCACAGATGGATGAAAGATGAAAGGAGGAGTGGGATCCGGAACTTACGGACCTAGGTGTCGAATTTCTGCACCTTTAGGAAACACTCCCATAATCATTCATGCAGAACTAAATGCTAAATATACCCATCTCTGAATGTGCCAAAAAAGGTCTAAAAGGTACAAAGGTCTATGTTCTATTAGATAGACAAGCAGCCTTAAAAGCGCTAGTATCTAGCAGAATTAACTCCCGGCTAGTGTGGGATTGTCGGATGGCTGCAGATCAATTGGAAAACAGAAACAGACTCACCCTAATGTGGGAACCAGGGCACGAGAGTGTGGAAAGCAACGAAACTGCTGACCAGCTCACACAGAATGGTACACAGACTGCCTTTTGCGGGCCTGAACCGTTCTGTGGCATCATTAGAGGGCACGTAATGAATGACGTCAGAATTTGAGAAAAAAAGGCGGAATGAGACACGTTGAGACAATGCACCTGGGCAGAGAGACGCCTAACTACACAAAAGATCTACTCAAGCTACAAAAAAATTAGATAAAACTGGTCGCAGACCTTCTCACTGAACAAGAACCCTTTAGGTACTATCTCAAGAAAATGGGGAAAACGACTGACGAACAATGCAGATTCTGCCAAATTATGGCTGAAACGTCAGAACACCTACTCTGCGAATTTCAGGCACTGACTCGCCAAAGGTTGAGGCATCTCGCAAATGCCCTTGTGGCACCCATCTAACCCTCGAAATATTCTGAGGTTCTTGAAAGAGATAGGAATTTTCGTGTAAAATAGAAGGGTATACACAAAAGATCAATTATGGTTGACTTGGGCAAATCTTGCCGAGCGACCCCTCTACCATACCAACTCGACCTCTCACACACTGTATCACTCGTCACTACTGGTTAGTGGTTACCTCGTTATTACAGAAGTTACGAATTTGGTTAAATTAGAAAAGTAATGTGTTTTTGCACGTTGATTAAGATTGTGATATAAAACAAATATTTGAACATAGAACTCACGTGATATTAACAAATATGTATTTATTCTTTATTTATCTTGCAATTTACTGCAGTTTTGAATGCTTCTTAAAACATTAGGCTCATTTTTGATATATCAAAATTGATAAAATAAATGTAATTTTTATAAACGGTTTAGGCTAAATTTTGATATAAACGAATCAAAGAACATTCACCTACTTAATAAAAAAATCTAAAAATCTAACTTTATTTTTGGCTATCCTCCATATCGGATACAAGATCCACTTTGATGCCATGAATTTTAAAATTCTAGAGAAAGAAACTGGTAGTTATAATACTTGTTTTATAACATGATATTAAAAAATTAAACTCACACCTTGTTGTGTCCTACGTTATTCTCTGCAAAACGCAAAGTCAAGCACAAATGGTTTTACCGCTTATTGTGATGACAACAAATATAGGATGACAGCAAAGAAAATGGTAGCTATCGTCTTTGATGGTAGGTCAAAACAACCCCCGCTGACTTTGTGCCAATAATTGATATATGGCCGCGAAATTTGCAGGGATAAAATTGTTTACCAGTTTTTAAACGGAAATATATTTTAATTTCAACATGGAATTAGACGCCATTTTGAAACTTTTTTATATAGTTAAGGGGGTTGAGTAGTACCTTATTCAATATCTCAATTCAACGTTAATTCATGCACCAATTTTGGAGTCACTGAATTATATCATTTAAAGGTGGCTGAGCTCAATTGATATGTGGCTATGATAACCCACAACATTCGGAATAAATTAATGGTAAAAAGGGCTTAAAAATAAGACACACGCAACCTACCCCTTCCACTAAAAAATAAATCAAAATAGCGTCCGGTTCCCATTTTGGAAATATAAACTGACGTATTTCCTTTAAAAAGTAGTAGTGAAATAGTTAGCAAGTTAACAAGGAGAAGAGATAGACTTATAGGTAGCCGGCACAGTATCTTTAAACTAAGCTTAAAACAGTTAAGATTAAAAACTCTAAAATCTTTTAAGCGAATTTAGAATGAAATAAACTTTAGAATAAGGTACTAGTGGACTCTCTTTCCTAAAAAAGGTAAAAATGGCTCAACCTTAAATGGCTAGATTGAAAATCCTCGAAACATTTGAGCAAAGTTAAAGGTGAAAAGTACTGAAAAGGGATCCAAAATAAAACCCTATTAGACCTACTCTTATTAAAAAAAAAAAAAATGGCGCCCATCAATTTTGAAAATCTTTATCGATTAAATTCAAAATCCTCAAATGGCTTGTAAAACAATAAGACATAAGACGCACTCTTCTTTAAAAAATATCGTGTAATTTATTATTAAATAGAATGTATTAAATAAATAAATAAACAATGCAATAAAAACGGATAAAAAACTAATAAAATAGATTGTATTTAAAAAGATGTAAAAGTTATGGTTTACTTTGTGCTAAAATTGCAAAATAAAACGTATTAAATAAATAAATCAAGCAATAAAAAAAAATTACTAACCGATAATATCCGTTGCAAATATCGCGTGGTGTTCGGTTGGCAACCATGTTATGATCAAATCTGAAGTTGTTATTAATTTTTTTTTCATGTTGCTGGCTTCGCAATAATTAGTATGTATAGATATTATTATAAGTACCTAACAATATAGAAAAGGGGATTGGATTTGGTGGAAATAAATCAATATAAACGGTACGGGAAATAATGTATTCCAATATAATAATAATTGTGTAATTGGTTATCATTTCAACAATACCTTGTTTTCACGCTAACATGGTTTATAGATGCTTTCGCCTTGAAATCGTTTCGTAGTCGAGAATCTAATCAGGCAAGCCGTCCAGAATAGACCCTCCATAAATTTTACAAGCCTCTAATTTGTATCATTAAAGATTAACTTAGCGAGTTTTTGATTTGTGTTTAAAAATCTCGCGATCATATAATATATAATAATTGTTATCATTATGATTTAAGAAGGTTTTAGCTGATAGATTAATAGATAGATTAATTATGCTTTATTTCGTAAAAACGAACAATAGATTTCATTCAACTACTCAAGGCCTGAGGAACTGAGGATACCTAGCCTGCACTGTACCACTGTCCAGATGAAAAATAAAATATGATTCTAGGTCAAGGATTCAGTTTTCAAAATTAGGTTTTTTTGTTTGAGTAACTAAACGGTATACAAATTTGGTGATCGAAATCAACATTCATTGTTTTTGCATTTGGTTTAACTTAATTTGATGTTTCGGTGTTTGACCAGCCTGAGAAGAATATCGTCCACTGTTTGTCACCTGAAGTTTCTCGAAGACATAGACAGAAAACACGGCGCGTATACGGGAGCAAGGGAGACAATTCTAGAAATCGTTGCTGTGGCATATAAGGAAGGCGCACTTGTCATCTTCTACATAATGTCCATAGTGGTTGGAGCGTTCAAGATAGTTTCGACATAAATCATAAATTATTTATGGATAGTAGTGTGTATAGTTTTAGTTCTAATATTAAAGTTAGTAGTACTTTGTTCAATCGTCCTGTCTAGAAATAAATAGTGTTTAACTGCTCCTGCATGCGTCCTGGACCTGAAGTATTTTATTTACACAAAACCCGGCTACTGTAAGACATTTTTAATACAACAAATTAAAGTCGTCTTTTATATTTTTGGATTTTTCCGCTTAGTTCAATCTAGCATTATGGGCCACCGCAAAGTACAAAAAATTTAAAGCGGAAATACCACACGAAAGATTGCAATTATATAAAATCTATGCCAAGTTGTTCTGCTCTTCCCAAATATACTGATAATACACGTTCACCTACCTACCCAAATCAGGCTGAGCCTCAGAATTTTGGTAAGTTCAATGAAAATAATCAAAAAATTTGCTGAGCGCCTAGGCCGAACTCCCTTCCCGTTTGACAAAAAGTCAGCTTACTTTACTCTAAATAAAAAAATAACATATTTTTTCCAAGTTACAAAAATTTTAGCAGCAGTTTCCGAGACATTACCAGTTCCAGTTATTTCTCTCACACCTTCTTTAACTTTCAGCGAAAATGTTTACTTGGAAGATCGTATTGAATTATGGCCTGAGTTTATGACACAAAGTAATATAGATTTCTGCATAAAATTACAATCTGCAGCACTTCAAAGTTGTGACAGTGATATATTTGATTTCAAATCTTTGAGGCAAAGCGTTGGACTTGCTGGAAGGAATTTTACATGGCAAATGCCACACAGAACAGTGATATCGTAAAACACGTATATGGATGGATCTGTTTTCCCCCAGCAATGGGCATGTCTACTACTCTGTATGCACACTTTTTTTCTGAACGTGCTCGCAAGTTTCTCATGGTGGTTATTGTGACTGGATAAATACTTCTGGACGTCTGCTTGAACACGACATTTTTAATAGCGCCTTAAACACTGTAATTGATTTTGAAAGTCGCTCTAAAGAAAAGGGCCATATTGATCAAGAACTGACTCCACAGCAAAATACTGGCGAGAAGTTCTCAGAAGATTGATTAGTGTGGTAGTTTTTAACAGTGAAAGAGGTCTAGCACTTAGAGTTGAAGATGAGATATTAAGATCACCGAGAAATGGTAACTACCTGGGACTATTGAAGCTTATAGCAGAGTATGACAACTTTTTGAGCAATCACTTAAAAAAAAACTTGGAGACTTTGGTAGTGGTTACACAAACCACTTGTCCTTGATCATTTGCTAGGAAGCTTTGCAATTATTTGGCAAGTGAGTTTTCAATGAAGTTATCTCTCCAATGAAACAGTCAGAGTACTATTCCATATCATTAGATTCGACTACAGACGAAAGTCACGTTGAGCAGTTTACTTTGATTTTTAGATATTTAGAGAAACACATTTCTGTTGAAATATTTGTAACATTCATGCCTAACCATGGCCACCAAGCTAAAGATATGTTTCAGCAAGTTTTACGGCTTGAGCAAGTTTTTGAAGGAGAATGAAATAGACATTAAGAACTGCCGTGGAGGGTCTTTGATAATACTTCTTCAATGAACGGACAGTACAGCGGCCTTCAAGAACTGGTACTGGCAGAAAAGAAATTAGCAGTATGAGTGAGTAACTTACATTGGGCATTCATCCAATCTTATAGTGCAAGCTACTGTCGAGTGCTTTATGTATATTGTACGGCCTTAACTAACAGATATAAAATTTTAACCGATTGCTTGAAAAACACCAACCTTGGCAAACCTATTCCCTTACCAAAACGGACAACAAATGCTACAAACGCCCTTTTGTGAGGCTGTAAAGAAATAAAAAAGACCTTTTTGAAATTTCACAGGACAAAAAAAAAGTTTGTATAACAAAGCGACAAACAGGGTTATACACAGTGTTTTGGAAATATATCTCGGATCAAGCAAACAAAACTAGTGATATTTTGCAGAACCCTAGATTGGACTCAAATACACCCGCCTTAATACTGCTGTCGCTAAAAAGCTTCACAAAAACAAGACGAAACGAGATCAGGAGCGGTTGGAAGAATATAAGGTGAAAGCTGCTAAGTTAGCTGATTTTGATTGTTCACACAGTATATGAGGACCCAAAATAAACGTGCGGCGCTTGTCACCTTCTAACTGTGTCCAAGCGCTAGAAGTTCAGCTAACCCCATCACTCAGAATTTCGTTCCTATCATAAATCAATTTGAATCAACATTGTGGTAGAAGATTGAGACATAAATACTAATTGATACCCGTTTGGATCTCTCAAATAGAGAGAGACATATAACAATGACCTAGACGATCTTGAAAAATAAATGATTCAGTGCAAATTCTTTTACCATGCGTGTATAAAAAATGACGACGAAAATGTGAAAGTCATTAGTCAGAAGAAGTGGATGTATAAACTTGTCTTAGAAAAAACATTAAAGGTTGTTTTCCTAATATTGAGATTGCTCTAAAAATGTACCTATCATTTATGGTCACAAACAGCAGTCATTTTCAAAATTAAAATTGGCCATAAACAGGCTTCGACTCTTCATGTTAAAAGAAAAGCTCAACGCTTTAGCTTTACTCAGCATTGCAAGCGCTATATTTTAAGACAACACAGTTATGAAGATATTGAATGAATGAATAAATGATCTAGGGGGTGTTAATACACTGCGACCTGTACAGATTTATTGTGCCCCCCTTCCATGGTGCTTCCGTTGGTGTGATTCTCATTCAGAGTACCTTATCCAGCTTCAGTGCTTTGCTAAAAGCAAGTAATCTGGATGGTTCCATGGATGAAAGTTCCTCCTGTACGGCGATGCAGCACCCGAAGCAGGCCATTCGCCTGTTCGCGACCGCCTCGCACTCCATGAGAAGGTGTTCCGGAGTTTCCTCCCCCTCCTCACAGAATCGGCAACTGTCCTCGTTTTCAATTTTTATTCTCTCCAAGTGCCTTTTTAACCGGCAGTGGCCCATCAGAAAGCCGGTGAGGATGCGGAGATTGTCCTTACTCAATGTTATAAGGTGTTTTGATCTTCCTGGGTGAGGGGACCCTAGAATAATCTTTGATTGCCTAAACCCTGGAAGGCGTTCCCGCAGATTGATGCATTTGGTTCGCTCTTCTTTCCTGAATTCTTCCCGCGTGCGTCCTTATGCCACAGAAAGGTTCCAGTCCTGAAAGCGGAGGTTGTGCTCCTACATTTGCCAATTGGTCTGCTATTTTATTGCCCCCAGCGTATCCTAGTAACTATTGAAGGCATAATTTGTTATTCTTGCCTAGTTCATTTAGGCATTCTCATACCATTCTGGAGCTGATTGTTGTTGAGCCCAACGCTTTGATGGCTGCTTGACTGTCTGAGAAGATGACAATCTCTTTCGTCCTATAGTTTCTATCGAGGTTGAACTGCGCATATCTTCCTAGGGCGTTAATGTCCGGGTGTTTCCCATTGCTTCGGAAAATTTGGTTCCTGGCCCAAATACTACTGCTCCGGTCCCCTGTTCAGTTCTTGCCCCGTCTGTGTACCATTTTATGGCACTTTGCTGCGATGTAAGAACGTAAGTGGTGTTCTTTTTCCATTCTTCTCTACTTCTTATCACAACCGTGAAGTATTTTTCAAAATTGTATATTTTGACTATATCGTCCTTGGAGAGCCCAAGAAGTGGTATATGCTTTGTCAGAGATGTTAACTCACTTTTTCTAAGCCATCCCCCCTTCGCCCGCTTCCTCTCTTGTAATTATAGTCATTGCTTATCTAGCTGCTCTCTCTACAACAATGTGTAGAGGTGCTAGGCCCATAATTGGCTCGATTGCTGCTGTTGGACAAGTTTTCATTGCGCCTGTAATACTTATGCACGCCAGGCGTTGTACTTTGTGGAGAGCTGATTGTATGCTATGTTTTTCCGTTTCCTTGAACGAAACGATCGACCCGTAAAGTAGGGTAGGTCTTACTATCATTGCGTTCATCCATCGCAGGATTTCTGGTTTACATCTCCAGGTTTTCCCTGCAAGGCTTCGGCACACCACGAGGGCCCTCGTAGCCTTAGTTACAACTCCGTCAATATGTTTATTCCATTTGAGTTTGCAGTCCAGCGTTATGCCTAGATATGCTGACCGATGCCGATGCCAGTGTAATGTTGGTCCCGTGTATTCGGATAACTTTCATTCTAGGGAGTTCTCTCTTCCTAGTGAAGGGTACTATGGTTGTTTTCGATGGGTTTATTTCCAGCCCCACTGTTTGGCACCATTCTTCCGTTGCTTTGAGTCCAGCTTGAATGAGGGTACATAGTGTACCTTCAAACTTTCCTCTTGCTGTGATGACAAAATCCCGTTCCTCGAGTGGTGCTCACTTCAATAATCTGATTGCCTACTGAAGTTTCTGCTGTCCTCGTGGCAAGCATCCATCGAGATATTGCGTCGTTCACTCCCCCTTCTCCTTAGTGTCCTCTTTACAGCCACGTGGGATGTATTATAGGGCTCCCGCGATGTCTAGGCAGGCGCATAGCACGATTTCCTTCTCAGTTAGAATTTCTTGCATCATGCTGGTCAATTGGAACAGTGCGGCCTTTGTGGTAGTGCCCGTTCTGTGTGCATGCTGGCTTGCAGTCAACGGCTGCGTTTCTAAGGTAGTGGATCTGATGTAGTTGTCTACTGTCTTCTCCATCGTCGTGAGTATGAATGATGTGAGACTGATTGGCCTGAAGGATTTTGGATCTGTCCAATATTTCTTTCCTATCTTCGGGATGAAGGTGACTTTCGCCCTTCTCCATGCTTTTGGTCTGTATCCCATGGCCATACTGCTTCTGGTGATATCTACAAGGCGTGGCAAAAATTCTCTTTTCCCCTTTATAAGAGGACTGGGAAGATTTCATCCACCCCTGGCGATTTGAGTGGTTCAAATATATTCAATGCCCATTCGAGTCGCCCAGCAGTGCATGCCGTTTCCGCGATTACCCAATATCCATAGTGGGTCACCTTGGGCTAGCTTCTCTTCACTTCACTCTCTCTTTTCCTCCTTCCGTGTAGGTGCCCTCCAGCTTTTTCAGGGCCTTTGTAGAGCTTGTTCTTTCTTTTGCCATGGCCTTGTGTAGTCTCGCCGCAACTGGAGTAGAAGCGATGTTTTTGCAGAAAGCTCTAAAGTTGTTCCTTTTGGCCTTTCTGATTTCCTTGTTGGAGTTTGGGCTGTAGCTGAGAATATATTATAAATAGCTTCATTAGTACGAAGTGTGGAGGTAAACTAGGTAACTATTCAGCTATTTATAGTATGTGATTCTATCGTTTTATTTAGATTGTTTGAAAAAACTAGCAATGACAGAAGTTGAATTAGTTCTAGTTGCTAAAAGAGTAAAATATTTCATTCATATATAAGGTACTTCTGAAATGACCACATATTTTAATTTTTGTATTAATTTTTCAATCTGCTTGTAGAAGATCAGTTGATTACTCTAAAACTCGTTTGGCTGGTGCCAGGCAGTACATGTTGTCGTTGATGTGCTTCAAATTGAGATTATCTACCTCTTTAGAAAGTTAATTTTAAAATTTGCGTTTATATATATTTTTTTCAATATCCTTATTGTGTCTATTTCACCCGGTGGTTCACATCATAACGAAACTCCATCAAAATCGTCGATGGGAATCTGAAAGTCAGCAGGCCGCCCCTTTGCCGAGAAAAAATCCAATTACTTCTTTCAATATTAATTCATTATTCATGGACGTGTATTAATATATAATATATATAGACCAAAAACGACCGTATAATTTCAATCGGACCACGGAAATTACAATACGAAAAAAACCATCCGATCGGTCGAAGTAAATATCAATAATTAGTTTCCAGGGTCGGTCTTCCTTATGAATTTTTTCTTAATAATTTTCGAAAAATTTACATGCGATCCGTCCGGACCCTGTAATTATGATTTTAAAAGTAATCGCGTATGATTATCCTCATGCGGTCGGTTTTAAGCGGCTACGTCGTGTTTATTAAGCGGATCTCGTGGGAATGACTAAATATTTCTAGGACTATTTGCCAATGAAGACTATTAATCGAAATTACTACAGAGCCTCTGGCATTTTCTGAAGGAATTCTTTTAAGTTGTCCTTTATTTTAGACACTATACAGGGTAGAAAAATGTTGGTAAGATCTTAGCAAACACCCTATATATAGGTTTCCATTTATGAGATAAAATGCTTCCGATGAATTGCCAAGTTAATTGTTAATGATTTAATACAACAAATAAAAAAGAACTGATGAAAAAAATCAGTTCAAACTACAGCTCTCAAAATAATGCCCATTTTAACGTGGTGTAGTTTGAAAAGGCATCGTCGGATTTTGATGATTTTTTCAGATTTTGAAAGAGTGTTTTGTTCTATATTTCATCGAGGTAACCCATTTTGCGTTAATTACGAGATTTTTACGTTATACAGA
>JAEQML010065951.1:0-20425 GCA_016904865.1 Pissodes strobi
TTTATTTTACCTGTATCCAGTTGTTCTACTAGGTTTTTTAATTTACTTGTGGAATCCTTTATCTCCCTTTTGGTGTTTGTACTCTCCTTAACGCACTTGTTCAGCTTCCTGATTTCTTCAACCATTATGCTGTGGAGTTTCTCCAACTTTCTTCCCATTTCAGCTGACGCTCCCTTACTATCACTTCCAGATTTCGCTATCCTTTTTCGCTTTGCCTTATTTTCCTCTTCCGGTGAATCAATATAGATTATTTCGGCTCCACTCCTTTCGAATTCTCCTTGCGGGTCATCTCTGCTCTTTTTTTGGTCTTCTATTTTGGCTAGCCTCTGGTTTCCTGGCGGAGTCCTCGCTAAGCTGTCCCTTCTCTTGAAAGGATTCGCCGCTTCCATTCCCTGCACTGTCTGCGTTCCAGTCGCATTCACCTGCTCCCAGGCCTGGTTCCCTGCCCAAGGAGCTGTACAGACGCGGGGGGGGGGGGGGGGGGGGGGGGGGGGCCTGCACGTCCACCCTCACCCTCGACCGGAACTGGGGTGTCCCTCCCCTGCTCCGTAAACGTATTATTCATGTTCGTTTCCATTTCCATTGCATAAAAATTCAAAAGTTTGAAGAAGTTGAAGAGAATAGAGACCCCTAGCCCTCGTTGCCTAATAGCGTCGGGGCCGGAAGAAGCAAGGGTCGACCAAGAGAGGTCTAGATAGGAAAGAGAGTGGTGAAAGAAGAGGTGGACTCTGTGCCCAGACAAGTTGAAACAGCACAGAGACAGCTACGGGGTCCGACCCCGGACTTGCCAAGTCCGTCTCACAAGATGTGAGCCCGTGGGGGAGCCTGTCCGCGGCAGTGACTTTAGCTCCGGACGCGCGGTTTTTAAGCCGCGGCCTTCACATTATGGCCACTACTAACCAGGAACCTTGCGGCCCCTGGCCGTTCACCTATCCGCAACCCGGTGACGCGCCTGGCGGCTTACTCAAGCCACTCCGCATTCGGAGACAGGACGACTATCTAACCCAACCTAACCCAATCTAACCTAAACTAACCAAAAGCACCAAATATGGCTAAAACGTATCGGAACAGATTAAAAATATTATAGTAAGTTAAAAAATAACCCAAATTAACCGAATTTTGGCGACTAACCAAAGTTATCCAAACACATTAAAAGTGGTTATAACATATCGGAAAGTTGATTGAATGACTAACCAAAAGTAATCAAATGTAACCAAAAGCACCAAAACGGGATAAAATGTATCGAAATAGGTTACACAAATTAAAGTAAGTTAAAACTAACCAAAATGAACCGAATTTTGGCGACTAACGAAAACTAACCAGAAACATTATATTTAACTATAACGTATCGCAGCCGGTTCAAATGAATACTTTGGTTTCTTGACAGTGAGTTTCCAAGGTCGCTTTACGACACGGAAAATTTTAGTGAACGTCACGACACGGTTTATGTATAACTGATTAAAACATATCGGAACCCGCCAAATAAGGAAAATAAATTGAGACTAAATGAAAATATCCGAAAGTTGATTGGACGACTAACCAAAACTAATCAAATTTATTAAAATTGATTAGAACGTATCGGAACCAGTTCAAATGACTAAAATAAGTTGAGAATAAGTGTAACTAACCGAAAGTTGATTAGACGACTAACCAAAACTAACCAAATCTATTAAAACGAATCGGAACCGGCTCAAGTAAGTAAAATAACTTGAGACTAAGTGAAACTAACCGGAAGTTGATTAGACAACTAACCAAAATTAAGCAAATTTATTAAACTTGATTATAAAGTATCGGAACCGACTCAAATGGCTAAAATAGGTTGAGACTAAGTGAAACTAGCCACAGACCTAGGAAGGAGAAACTAACCGCAAGTTGATTAGACGTCTAACCAAATTAACCAAATCTATTAAAATTGATTATAACGTATCAGACTCAGCTCAAATAAGTGAAATAAGTTGAGACTAAGTGAAACTAACCTAACGTATCGAAACCGACTGAAATGACTAAAATAAGTAGAGACTAAGTGAAACTAACCGGAAGTTAATTAAACGACTAACCAAAAGTAACCAAATTTATTAAATTTAATTATAACGTATCAGAACCAGCTCATATAAGTAAAACAAGTTGAGACTAAGAGAAACTAACCGAAAGTTGATTAGACGACTAACCAGAACTAATCAAATGTATTAAAATTGATTATAACGTATCGGGACCGACTCAAATAACTAAAATAAGTTAAGAATAAGTGAAACTAACCGAAAGTTTATTAGACGACTAACCAAATCTATTAAAACTGATTATAACGTATCGGAGCCGGCTCAAATAAGTAAAATAAGTTGAAACTAAGTGAAATTAACTGGAAGTTGATTCTACGATTATCCAATACTAACGAAATTTATTAAAATTAGTTATAACGTATTGCAACTGACTCAAATGACTGAAATAAGTTGAGACTAAGTGAAACTACACGAAAGTTGATTCGACGATTAACCAAGACTAAGCAAATCGATTAAAATTGATTATAACGTATCGTAACCGGTTGAAATGAATAAAATAAGTTAATATTAAATGTATCTAACCGAAAGTTGATTAGCAGACTAACCAAAACTAACCAAATTTATTAAAACTGATTATAACGTATCGGAACCAGCTCAAATAATTAAAATAAGTTGAGACTAAATGAAACTAACCGAAAGTTTATTCGACGATTAACCAAGAATAACCAAACCTATTAAAATTGATTATAACGTACCGTAACCGGTTCAAACGACTAAAATAAGTTGTTATTAAATGAAACTAACCGAAATTTGACTTGATGACTAACCAAAACAAACCCAATCAATTAAAATTGGTTATAACGTATCGGAAACGATTCAAATGACTAAAGTAAATTGAGATTGAGTGAAACTAAACGAAACGATTGGACGACTAACCAAAATTAACCAAATCTATTAAAATTAATTATAAGGCGTCGGAACCGGTTCAGATAACTAAAATAAGTTGAGACTAAGTGAAACTAACCGAAAAGTGATTGGACGAATAACCAAATCTAAACAAATATATTAAAATTTATTATAGTGTATCGGAATCGGCTTAAATAAGTTGAGACTACGTGAAACTAACCGAAAGTTGATTGGACGATTAACCAAATCTATTGAAATTGGTTACAAGATATCGGAACCGGCTCAAATAAGTAAAATAATTTGAGACTAAGTGAAACTAACCGGAAGTTGAATGACACTAACCAAAACTAACCAAATCCATTAAAATTGATTATAATGTATCGGACCGGTTCAAATGACTAAAATAAGTTAAGAGTACGGGACACTAACCGAAAGTTGATTGGACCACTAACCAGAACTAATCAAATCTATGAAAATTGATTATGACGTATCGAAACCGGCTCAAATAAGTAAAATAAGTTGAGACTAAGTGGAACTAACCGAAAGTTGATTAGACGACTAACCAAAACTAAGCAAATCTGGTAAAATTTATTTTAACGTATCCGAACCGACTCAAATAACTAAAATAAGTTGATAGTAAGTGAAACTAACCGAAAGTTGATTCGAAGACTAACCAAAAATAATCCTAATCCTTAAAAATTGATTTTAACGAATCGTAACCGGGTCCAGATAACTAAAATAAGTTGATGCTAAGTGAAATGAACCGAAAGTTGATTAGACGACTAACCAAAACTCACCAAATCTATTAAATTTGATTATAACTTATCGGAACCGACTCAAATGACTAAAATAATTTAAGCCTAAGTGAAACTAACCGAAAGTTAATTGAACGACTAACCAAAACTCACCAAATCCATTAAAATTTATTATAACGTAACGGAACCGGTTCAAATGACTAAAATAAGTTAAGACTAAGGAAAACTAACCTAAAGTTAATTCGACGACTAACCAAAAAGAATCTAATTTATTAAAATTGATTATAACGTATCGTAATCGGTTCAAATTACTAAAATAAGCTGAAGTGAAATTAACCGAAAGTTGATTAGACGGCTAACCAAAACTAACCAAGTCTATTAAAATTGATAACAACGGTTCGGAACCGACTCAAATAAATGAAAATAAAATAATTTCAGACTAAGTGAATCTAACCGAATGTTGATTGAACGACTAACCCAAACTAACCAAATCCATTAAAAGTAATTAAAACGTATCGGAGCCGGTTCAAATGACTAAAATAAGTTAAGACTGAGGGAAATTATCTGAAAGTTGATTGGACGACTAACTAAAAGTAACCAAATCTATTAAAGTTGATTATAACGTAACGGAACCGGCTCAAATAAGTAAAAAAGTTGCGACTAAGTGAAACTAGCCAAAAATTGATTAGACGACTAACCAAATCTATTAAAATTGATTATAACGTATTGGAACCGACTCAAATGATTAAAATAATTTGATACTAAGTGAAACTAACCGCGTTAGATCGGGGATTGAGAGACAAATCGAATGCAGTTTTTACAACCACCACTAATGTTATAAATAGTAAAAACGAGCGAAACTTGAAGTAATATGCATTTATTTTGGTAAATTAAACTTGCGTAATCTGTTAAAGTCAATGTTTACATTAGATTGTGTTAAGGGTGGGTGAGGGTGACTTAGTTTCTCACGACAGACTAGTAGTGTTTCATATCGTTAGATCGAGGAATGTGAGACGAATCGAATGAAAATGGTCTTTTGCTTTTTACAACCACGCCTATAACGTTTTAAATTGTAAAAAAGAACGAGACTTGAAGTAATATACATTTATTTGGTATATTTTGGTAAACTAAACTTACGTAATGTAACCTGATCTCACTCAAACTTCTATCAAGTATATATTTCCACTCAATTATGAGTTTTCTCAGATCTCAAATTTAATAAGCGTCGCATTCTGCTTCGGCATTTTCAATGTCCCCCCCGGTTGGATCTTTGTAAAGGACTGTGAATTTTTCATGCTACTGAGTCCACACGCACTTGGCGTACCAGGACAGCTTCCAGTGACGTCACAGGACAGATCCTAGGCACTACAGCAATTTCCAGTAACCCTCTCCAGGAAGCTCGGAGGAAGCATAAGGTGATTAAAGGCAGTTATCACCAGGAAGGTTCAACAGAGTGAACCCTTATTTTTGCTAGAAGGAAATAGAATAAAAATTTGATTTTTTTCAAATTTCTAATCTTTTATTTTGCACCTTTTCTCAACAACAGCACTCAGAAATAAACTTTCATAAGCATGCTCCTTACCCATACACCCTGAGCTACCTTTCAGTTTATATTTTTAGCAAATTAAAGTAATAATTTAAAAAAAAGTGCATTTATAGTTTATAGTAACAAATTGCCTTTTTATTTGAATTAATATAGTAATTATAATAAGGCAATTGAAATTATATCTTAACAGATCAAAGTTTATCTTAACAAAATTGAATTTTATTGTAACAAATTAAGCAATTGCATTATCTTGTAACAACTTTTCAGTTTAGTGGTCGTCGATCATAGCACATTAATTCTAATTACATCTCGTACATGGACGTATTAGTCAGTACAGCTAAAGAGGTATGTTTTCGCTTGTGCGTCTGGCAGTTGCGTCGGGCAGCAGCCGGCAACTGCAGCGGCTGACAGTGCAGCTAGATGTTTTCATTTGCTGCGTTGCGTACGACAATTTTTGAATTATGTACTATGCTTCGGTCTGTCAGGATGAATAGAAAACGTTTATTGATAGCCCTTCTAATAGAAGAGGAAGAAGAAACATAAGAGTACCTTCAAGTTGTGACAAAAAAGGTAAAAAAGCTCACGACATTTTTAAAAAACGACCTACAGAAGGTTTTCATAGTATTTTAATTGAAAGCCACCTAAATTCGGATGAAACTAAGTGTAGGGCTTTCTTTAGACTAACGTTACTCAATTTCAATTTGTATTTATTTATTTAGCGTATGGCATTGTACACAATATAATATAATAGGAGTTACAGTTCACAATTTAATGTCTAGTCTATTAATATAATCAATCGAGGCTGGTGTCACAAGGGCGAAGTCTTCAGTATTTCCAGCATATCTTCTGAGAGGGCATTCGGTAACAATATGTTGGACGGTCTGTCTTGCTGCTCCGCAATCGCACTCTGGGAAAGGAGCCATATTCCACCTGTGGTGAATTTAGCAACCTAACTATAGAATTTGTATTAAGCCTCATTAATGAAGACCTTGAAAAAAGTTGAATAGCGCTAGTCCTAGGATAGAACCCTTTGGTACTCCGTTTATATTATATAATACCTAACGATAATATTATCATACAGTGTAGAGTGTAGACCATTAAACTAATGATGTCAGAAAGAGTTTTAAGATTTGTACCAGCTTTTTCTAAATCATACATGTATTCACAGAACACAAAAGAATATGGATAAACTTATAGCTTTTTCGCTTGTCTTTCACATCTGCAGTCTCAAAAAATATTTTTTAGAAAGTAACATATTTTTATTTTTCGCGCACCGTGTATACTTAACATGAGCTTTCGTATCGTTAAAATTATTTTTTTTATGCACTAACTTCCATATAGAATAACATTTTCTGAGAAGCAATTATTAAGGTTTTCCAAATTATGCATACTTTTTTGGTCCAAACTGTATAAAAGAGTTGAGTCAGATATGATTCTGTTTTTATCTATTTTTCTCTCATATCTCATAAACTCATATTACTCATACTCTTAAGGATAATTTCATACGAGATCCCGAATCATTAAACTTCTATTTACTTATGGCCTATCAAGGTGTGTTTGAATTCAAAAACAAAAAGCTTGTAAAAAATATTCCATTTTTTATTAATAAAAAAAAACATGGTAATTTAATAAGAAATAGTTTAATTTTATTATACATTTCAAAATTTGAGGCTTGAACACATTTGTATAAACTCAAAACAAGAAAAATAGTCTTACCCGTACGTCTTTGCCATATGTATGTTAAGCCTTTCGCGCCAAATTTGCGTATGGCTACGAACGACAGAGCAGCTGTCAGTGAAAAAAATCGGCAGATCTAATCATCCTGTCTTGTTTATTGTTCTTGCTCTGACCCTGCGTTATAAATTTGAAAGATCAAATTCATGGACATGATTTTTGTGTGTACGCATTATGTTACGTATTGGCTTACTAAATCCTCAATTTAATAAGGTTTTACTGTTGTTATAAATAATGATTATAAACATTATAACTGTGTTCTAAATACTTTTCATTTCTCGCACAAAAAATCTGACTCTGCCGTTTTTTTTCGCTTATCCTTTTATCCCTTAAGTAGAGTTGCGTCTTTCCAATTATGTAATGGATGTGATTAATTACATGCTTGTCAAGAAAACTACCCAGGAGCTTAACCTCATGCCAGGCTGAGTTCCATGTTGGACAGGTTTAAAGGAAGTGAAATTAATACCAATCTGTTTTATATCCGGCAGCTGATAGTGTGTATTAATCGGTTGTCAGCAAAAAAAGCTTCTGACAATTTATTTAACTTCTTGAAGCCGAATAGACCCCTATTGATTTTGTCTGGCTATCTGTCCGTTTGACGGTCCCTCTGTCACAGAATCAGCTTCCTAAGTAATTAAAGCGAAAAGGATCACATCCTGACAATTATCATTCGCGTCTACTAGCTAGGATTAAACAATACAACGATTATGTATTTGCCTTTTAATTTAAACTTTTCATCACGTCACGTGTTTCTTCTAACGAAATTTTGAGCGAAAACAATTTTTTTTCAATAAATAGTTTCTGCGGTAGGATCCTTGTGAAACATCGTTGAATAATAATACTAGGGGTAATTAGTAAACTGCTTTTAGATGTTTCAAAATAATTTAATGAGATATTTTTCTTTACATGTTTCGGCTTGATGAGGCCTTTATCAAGAGTAGTTGAATACTAAAATCTAAATACCTGTACGAGAAACGCACATAAAGCCTTCAGATTGTTTGTGGACTGTATAAAAACGGTTTAATGTGGAATAAAAATGCACCTGCTGCTGTTCCTTGCTGCTGCCACAACTATTTAATTACACAGATTGCACTATTTACGAAGGAAACACACTTTCACTACTTTCCTATCCTAACTATGTACAGTTAACATGGATGCCTACGAAAAGCAGTGCCATTTATTTGGATGTCTGAAACAGACAGTGCCTTAATTTAATTTTATTAGGAGACACGACATGTGCACCTGTTGTACTAATCGATGCTATCGACTGACTGCACGTCATAAATTGCGGGCTTACAGAAAGGCAACCTGAGAAAAAAGGCGGGAATAATGACAGTAACATATGAAACTAAAAATACCCTAAAAGTATTTGAATATTAATTGATGAATATAAAGTGTTGGATGTTGTTTCCAACAATACCCTACTGCAGTATTTTGTTTTTATTACACTGTCAATTATGCAGGTGTTTAAAGAGCAGGTCATTTGGTCGTTCGTATTTAAAACGTCTGTTCTTTGTGATTTTTGGATTTCTAGGTACTATAAAAGGTTCAGCCTTTTGCTTTTTGTTTCGGTGTGTAAAAGTTTCACATTATTCGTATCTATAAAATGGTTATTTTCTATACAATGTTTTGCTAAGCCAGAGTTTTTAATGTTATGTAAAATCGATTGATAAAGGCCTCATCAAGCCGAAACATATGTAGAGAAAAATATATCATTAAATTATTTTGAAACATCTAAAAGCAGTGTACTAATTATCCCTAGTATTATTAATTTTTTTTTTGTTATAAGTATGTTGTGGAAAGATACGGGAGATGTCTGGTTATTGATAGTATGTGGGTATGTTCCTGCGATAAATGACGTGCTTAAGATAACTACTGACTTCTAATTTGGTAATGCAAGACATTTAACTAATTGTCACGCACATAACGAAGTATGTTTCTCTAATTTTTTTAGCTTCAGAGGCGTCTCCAGAAGATTTTTTCACCACATTGGTCTTCCGTTGGTATCGAATTAGCTACTAAATTACTGTAATTTTAAAATCCGAATTCAGAAATTTTATAACTCTGATAACAAACGGTGCTATCAAGACAACGTATTTTGCCTTTATCGTTTGTAAAGTAGGCCATAAATGACATAATTTATTGCCCAAAAATAACCTTCGTACCATAGTATAAGTATAAGACAGTTACTAATTTGAAGAACTTACGCGAAATTTGTAAACCAAAATTCTAAAGTTTTGGGGAGGATGCTTGCATAGGTTACAGCTGCTTGCATAGAAGACAGCTGCTTGAGTCTTCTCGACGTTAAATTGCACATTGTTTTCCTCACCCCATTCCACGATGACGTTCATATCGCCCATTGGTGGCAGCAATCTTATTTTCTCGCTAGATATGGGAAGGAGCAGCCGTTATTGGAGTTCGCGACATGAATAAGGATATAAGAGTGCTGCCATCTGCAAAACTGTAAATAAAATTGTTGGTCCTGTCTAAGGGATCATTGATACCAATTCTAGTCAGCACAGATCGTTAACATTTCATCACCCATACCAAAGATCAAGTCTTCAAATCGTATAATTATTACTAAAATATATAAATTTAACTTTTTTTCTTTGTTGCCATAGCAACCAATTTTTTAAGAATATCTAATGTTTTTATTCATCTCTGTAGTATATGGGCATCTTAAATAATAAATAATTATTCGAAGAAAAAATACACATTTTTTTCTTGAAAAAAAAATGTTTCGGCGGATTCGAACCTGCATCCGAAAAATAATCAAAATAGTTACGTTAAGTGTGGTAGTATAATTGACAAAAATCCTTTATTAGTCAAAAACGGTAAGAATTATTAGAGCAAAAGAGCAAAGGAACAAAAATACGTGTCTTACCGAATACTTTCATTTGACATAAAAAAATTTTTTTTTATCGATTCCAAAGCGATAGGTATAATTTCCAGAGCGATCCGACCTACCGGTATGAAGTTTTTATCCCGATTGGTCTCGCCCTATAGAAAGCCTATATTATAAATAAGAGCTTTCTATCAAGGGTTACGGCGCTAACTTAAAAAGAGACAGTTATTTCATAACAGACATGTGACACTCAAAATATTAAGCACTTAGCTTTTCTCGGAGGTTTCACCGTCAGGTGAACATGGACTGCTTGTTCCGGAACCAAACTGGGAGGCCGACCACCCTGCGACGTCCAACACGTCTAGCTGGTCCAAGGAACTGCCCGTTTACTCCAGGTAAGCCAGTTCAAGTCAACACTGCAGCAGTTCAGCCAGGTAGGCGGACCATCAAATTCCCACCTGGTGAAATGGCTTCCAAATTCTCGCCCGGTGGAAGCAGCCTAGGAATGGACACATTCCCTGGTAAGGAATCACAACAATATGTGAACCGATTGCTATTATATACTCTCCGTTCGACAAAAAATAATTTAACAGAATTTACCGATTAAAAAGATTTTATTTTAAATCAAATTCAATAATGAAACAAAAGTTAAAAACCAACAAAGAATAAATGAGAAAAACAGCATCACCGTAATAATATATTAGAGCAATCGAAATATTCCCACTAAAACTTAATATTAGTTATGCAGAAAACTAAATAAGTGCAGTTCAGGAAAGCCGACATCATCAGTTAAAAATAATATTACAGCCTTTTAGGAAGAGGAAATAACCAGTCCAATAATTCGGACCGAGTTTGGCACCGCAAAATAAACGTACATAATTGTTGAAAGCAGTAACTAACAGCAACAGTACAAAATAAAAGATAAATTAATGTAATTAAATGGATCGTTCCTAGTCTGGTGCAGATAAAATCCATACCATATTGATAAAATAATTCAAGTAAGATCTAAATAACGAACAAAAGACACTAAAATAAACTTTAATGAAAAATCATGCTAAACATCAATGGTCTGATTCCATCCATCCAATATTATTATCAAATAAAAAGCATAACTTCCCGAATATTAAAAATTCAAGAGAAAAGTTCAAGTACGGACCACATAACGAAACAAAAGCACTAAAATATACTTAAATAAAACCATCGTACTAGACGAAATTAGCACATAAATGGTCCGAACGACTTTCCAATATTAAAATAAAAAAAAGCTTTAATTTAATACATCGAGAATAATGTTCAATACGGTAAACAACAATGAACGAAAATACGCGAAAATATGTAAACTGCATTTAAACACGATAGGATGGCTGCTTCCCTTTGCAACGGAAACTAATAATAAACAAAACTGCATAACCTAAACATTAACAACCGAATTTCCCGGTTTAGTGTCCAATTAATAGTAGAAATCAACTACCCACATAAATCACTAGAAGTGAATTGCAAGTTTAATAGTTAAAATTAAAGATAAAAATAATAATTCCCCATTGCATCAATCCTAACTTCGGTAATACAATAAATTCCACGAAATTAGCGGCTTAAGCATTAATCGCAACTCATGGCGACAGAAAATAGTTGCCCTTGATAAAGCGAAATAGAAATCAATGGTTAAATCCTACACTCGCTGCTAAACCGTCTCAAAAAAGTCCAGTAAATCGAACTACAAAAATTACCAAAAATCTACATTAAATTTCGTCGGAAATAAAATAAAATGATTAATTTGGCTAATTGCAAAACCCAAAGAATAAATAATAACGACTTTTTTATTCAAATACAATACCTTCAATTAACCTAACTAACTTGACATCATGCCAATAAACTGAGACCGAAATGAAAGATGACGAATAACTAAATCAAGCGCGAAGCTCCGCATGTAATTAAGCCAACCGAATACAGAACCCATAAGCCTTAATTGCTCTCTAATCAAATCGACGTCACGCCGATCAATTAAGCTTATTAAATCGGATCCGAAATGAATGAAAGGCGAAATAATACGACCATGCAAAAACTAAAGTTACAAGAACGCAAAACATCTGCAATTAATATAGAAGCTTACCTCTCTTAAAATGAGGTCACACTACGCGACAAAAAGCTAAGTATTACAATGGCGACCGATATTGGACAAGCAAATTCCCAAAAACCTCGTCCCGCAAGTTATTCCTGCATCTACGGCACCAAAATTAACGAAAGTGCAACGTAATGGCCAATGCGGAAATTTCTACGTTGTTAATCGACAAAATCCAACGAAGGTATCTGGGATTAAACCAGATTTTTAAATGTATCGACTTAACAACTCAAATGCTTGACTCCAAGACGACCCGTATCAGGTGGAGAATGAAGGGTTCATCTCGTGCCAGAAAAACGAGAACGCCGCGCAGATTACACACATCATGCAACCCACAAAACATGAAACTGTTGTTAACTCGGTACTGTGTGCTATAAAGTGTGACGAAGGCGCCAGATAGATATAAGATTGTATTAAATCGCGGATCCAAATGTCGAACCACAACGTAAGTCCGAAATAATACCGGGGGCGTACTAGAAATTCACTTCTAGTTAGCGGCCCAAAACGGAATGTCACACAGTATTATTATTATTATCATAAGTATTGAATTGTGCACAACCCGATTAATTTTTTAATTCAAATCGAAAATGGTCCACAGTAACAAACAACTACAAGGACCAGTGTTATTTTCTATACAGAATAAAGTTGATAATCTCAACGCGTTTTCGAAATATCAGTACAGTTACGGTTTTTCTATATCAACTCTATCGCCATCTACCTCGAAAATGACAAACTTTTTATAGCAACTCTTCTTTTTGTTTTCGCGTCAGCAACCCGCTCCTCTATTTTCTACACGTACTCAAGAAACACCCTGTATAGCAATAAATACATAAGAAAATCTTAACATGAGTCTCTATTAAATGTTAATATAATTATCATGATAAAAAACCAGTGTGAAGTTTAAAAAATATATACATTTTGGAATGAGTTCCAAATATGCACGACGACCATCAAAATGAGACTTTACGAAGGCGTATCAATTTTTTGTTCTGCAAATATAAAAATAGAGTTTTCTTATTTTTTAAATAATCTGTCAAAATCATGATAAGATTGTTACCTTCAGTGCGACTAGCGTTACTTTCGCATATTCGATATATATAGGTGTTTGTAAAGTGCAGTGCGTAATATATAGTGCTTATGGTGCCAATACTAATTTGCCCACTAAAAGCAGATTGTTAAGTTATTACTTCGTATAAAACATTATTTTATTTGTATTGTCGCAAAATAAAAGATTTGTCTGTCCCGTCACTGCTTTTTAGAGCAGAATGAATACATTATACAAAGTTCTAATCGAAAATTTAAAATTATTATGAGTTAAAGAAGTAGCCCTAAAAGTACTCAATCGAATTATGCTTTCAACTTTGAATGTACCTACTTAAAAAGCCAATTTAAAGGTCAAAGAGAATTTAGAATCTACTTTGTGCAAATTAGTTCTTAGTTTATTATTAATTAAGCAAAGTAAATACATAAAACCTTTTACATTTATTTTAGGGATGCGTGTTACTTATATGCAAATTCTGATTGAAACGGAAACGATGTTAAAGTAGTATAAACGAGAGGTTTGGTGTTAAGTTTTAAGTAAATTTTTGCATAAAAAACTTTACAAAATAAAAGTATCTGTTTTGAACTTTTCATATATGTTTTTCTGTGCATCTCAATTTGTTTCTAGTTTGGTAAGCTTCATGTAATCATCCTCATCAAACTTTTCTAATTATATAACTAAAACTGTTACTTTTACATAACAAATTGCAATTTAAACTGAACTTTGTTTATAAGCCTGGCCGAACACACATGAATAATGCTATCGCAGTCCTTTGTCTGTGCCGCTTATAATAAAAGATTTTATGAGAAATCCTTTTTCTATCGTTTTTGAACGTTTAACAGAAATACAATTTTGATTAAAGGGCAAATACTCCTTAAGTAGATTTCGAAATTTACCACTGATTTACTTGTCCATCTAGTATATTGATGCATGACCGCCCACGTAGCGAAATATTTAGCATTAAACGGATATTAATAAGGAAATATTATGAATTGTTTTTTTCGGAAATTTTGTAACGTCCGATTTTGCCAGTGTCAAATATTTTTGAATTTCATTTATTCGCCGCATTTAGAAAAAAGATGCTGTATTTTGCACTCATCGGTTTATTAATTCTAAATTTATTGATTCGATTTGCTGACAATACGCTTGAAATAGCGGCCTTTCTTAATATAAATTAACTCTATTCTAAGTATGGGTTAATGATAAATTTGTATTAGCATTTATAACACGTTGTGACTATATTTATTTTAGTTGATAAGCGAAGCACATTGTTATTAGGATAGCTTGGCTTGATTTATATTACATTTACGTAGAACGGCCAGCGAACCGATTTATATTTTTAAGAATTCTGTTAATAAAACCCGCCTTTACGCTGCATTAGACTCGTCGATTCATATTTTATTGTCGGTTTGAATATTTCACAACTTTTTGGAACCCCTTGGTTGCCGGACTCTAATAACCGGCCGATCATTTCTGAGATCGTTAGATCGTTTTGAGACATCCGCTTATTATATTTATCTCTTCACACGACAGGCCGCGGTTTTTGTAATGTTCGTTCCGAGTAATAGGGATGGGCTATCCTCCCGAGATTGTCGCTCTCGATTTAGGTTTTTACAGGTTTATTATTTTCGTAGGAGTATTTCCTAGCATTTCTTGAAAAATTTAATTTTAGCTCATTAACTGTTGCTTCCGCCGTCGTTTACCATCATAATAATCGAGAACTAAGTCGTTTATTATCTTAGAATTATTCCTTGTATCGAAATCACTTGGCATGTTTCAGCCCATTACTATTTCTTGCTGTTCTGACGTAGTTTTTTTAATCTGGTAGAAGAAGAAAGGCAATTGACGGAAACAAATCGAGAATTCTTCTAAAAGTACCTTTCAAGGCGAGAAGAAGGTTTGCCGTGAGTGCAGTCTTAGAGATTCAACCTTTAATATTGTGATTTAATTCCACCCATTTTTTGGGGATATATTGTGGTATCTCTTTGTGTTTTGACACGACCGATTTTTCGGGATCTAAATACTGTACTAGGTAAGCATTTTCTCTGGAATTATTTTTTCCCTATTGCTTGTGAAGCACGCGGACGACGCCATGACGCTAATGGTTTTTTTCCCTTATTTCTAGAGGCTTTTCACGTTCGTCGTATAAGACCGAGACCGTCGAATTTCCCGTAACCCTCACACACGAACGAGGTAATTATTGCTACAGTTCTTTTTTGCCTAAATTAACGATTTAATTGCTTTAGCTGTGTTAACCTTTTTTGTGCCTCGTTCACCATTTGCTTTGCGTCCCATGCGTTATCTTATCTACTCCATTTTACCAAATCCGAATTTTTATTTTAATGTAACTTGAGTTTGAACATATGGGGAAGTTTATATTTTCTTTTAGGGGTGACTCATACCTATCTTTGTTATCTATGTTAGTTGTCTGTACCTCAGTATTTCTTTTATTTGCTAATGGTCATTGAAAATTCATTGATAAAGAAAATATGTTTATGCGAGAGGGGGGGGGGGGGCTTTAGTTTTATTGATTAAAGTAAGGGGCTTTGTCTAATGCGTACTGGGTTATTTCAGGGTTTTACTAGCAGGCTAGAAGCAGGTTTTTCTACCAGGCCTACAACTTTCGAATACCAGGCTACTACTTCAATTAGCGGGCCACAGTCCAATTACAGGGCCCCAACTTTAATTAGCGGGCCACAGTTCAATTTCCGGGCTACTTCTAGCCCCAGGCTACACTAGAGCCAATTGAATTGGCGAGTCATCTACTAGTTTCGTCCTCAGGGCCAGTGCCCTAGCGGTACCAACAGGTTCCCGGCGCCATAGTTCGACCGGATCTAGGTGGTATTGTACTGAATCATTTGTCTTAATTATTATCTCTTGTTTTTTTATTTTTGTGATCAATTATAATGAATTTTGCATTATAGATGGTGCCTTAAAAGAGCCAAGTTCCATTATTCATTTATTTTTCGGACCGATTGACGTATCATTCTTAATTTCTCTCTTTTTAATATAAATCAAGCATTGACAGGCTTTAAGACAGTTTCAATAATCGTTTTCCTTTCATTCATTTATCGGGTAATATAACCGCTCTGAATTTTCTCTTTTTTAATATAAATCAAGCATTGACAGTCGAGCTATAAGATAGTTTTCAATTATTTTATTGTTTTATTAATTTATCGAGTCATTTGATTTAATTGTTGCGGCCGTTCATCGCTACATATTACTATTGCTATTTTTATAATCGGTGCACCTACTAGCCCATGCATACATATAGGTAATTAGCTTAGTTAACATCAAAGTGATCACTTCGGTTTGTAGTATTTAGTGCATTTACTTGTAAGGCATGCAGTACCGAGTATTAGCAACAGAATTGGTCTCCGTACAATCACCATATTGTACCAATTATTAGTTAAATTTAATAGTCAGTTGACATTCTTCTGTCTTTAACTTGCCATTTTACTCCAGATAAATTGTTGCTGTATTTTCAAAAAAAAGAACTTAGTAGCAAATATATTGTTCCTTAAATTTTAGATTGTGTTTTCTTGTTTTCTTGTTAAGTTAAGGTCGAGTTAGTTTATTTAATACGTGGGCCTAGCCACCCTGCACAACACCAGCGGAGCTTTTTCAGTTTAGTTGGACAGAACTGGTGGCGCTCTAACGACCGCTCTACCGAGACCGGACATTTGCAATACGACTCTCCCGGGCTAGGTTTCCTTTTAATTAAAAATCTTTACTTTCGATTTCAAGAAGAAAAACGTGTTGCAATTTATCACATACTTAGATAATAATAAGAGTATTAGAATTTATAATTATTATCCTTTCTTTTTTACGGATACGGTCTAGATGGACATACGTTTGTGTAAAGTTTCATTGTTAAAATTTCACACCGTCTATTTTACGAGCAAATTATGGCGAATCAAAAAAAAAGATATAAAGTACATTCCAGATGACCCTCGAATGTCTATAGGTTGTTTCTTTTGATAGCTTCCGCATTTCGCCACTGTTTTCTATTTTACATTTTGGCTTGTATTTACATATAATTAGCATGGAAGCATACATCTCAAATTCTATCAAGTTACCGTCAAAAGAGAAGCCCTGATTGGACAGAAAATGCGAAAGAGCCGTAGGTAGAAAACAACAAGCCTAAAAGTACTGGCAGCAAAATCACACCACTGAAAATCGCAGTTATTTTACTGCAGCGAGAAACGAATGCAAACGTCTGATTTGTGAAACTAAAGACAAACAGGAATCAAGGAACCAGAAATAAACATTTGCAATGCCCCAGTGGCTCCAGGAATTTCTTGTCGGTAGCAAAGGCAATAAGTAATAACTTTACAAAAACGCCTCTTTCACCTTTGACGGAAGAACGCGGGGCGTCACGATCACTACAGCTAAGGGTAAAAGCAGTTTTCATCGAACTCTACGTTAAAGTTCCCCGATAGCAAGGCTCTTCCCACCATATCCAACGTCAGCACTACTATGACAGAAGCTAAGTTTCACCACCTGCCGTCCTCAGGGCGCAATACTTTCACTTACTCTGTTCCTCATCTATATTAATGACCTGCTGACCGAAACCAATAATCCCATTTACAGTTTTGCAGATGACAGTACCCTGGTCTCCCAATTTAGATCAGAAAAACCTTTACCAGGCGACTGTGACTTATCACCGCGGACAAGAGCAGATTACAACAATTAATCAAGATCTGGAGAAAGGTCGAACCTGGGGAGGCAGGAATAATAAGAACGTGCATCATGGTTGATAGGAAATTTCTTATGGTTGGATGTATTTTGTAAATTTGCAGAATGCGGCACAAAGTTGAAGGCTTTCTTGTAATCCATGTAACATGTTCGGAGGCATCTTTGCAGATCTGTTTGTCTCATTATTACAGTGTCTATTATTAACTGTTCCTTGCATTCTTGACCGTTCCTCCTACAACCTTTTTCGCAATTTCATTATATTTTTGAAGGTGTTGTTCTATTTTCTTGCATGTTGCTGATGTTATTATTTTCTAGTGTCTGCCAGCAAGTTATTGGTAGATAATTAGCTGGATTTTTTTTATGTTGTGGTTTTTCGGCTTTATATATCTTTTCCTTTCTGTTGGAAATCGTGGTAATAGGTGTGTTTTTTATTACCAAATTTATTTGAATAGTTAGGTATTTATATATCGATATGAAATGCTTATACCAAAAGTATTATATTTGATCTGTTCCTGGATATTTCCAGTTATGTGTGTTTTTGAGAATGTTTGCCAGGTTTTCTGTTGTTATTTTCTATTGCATTTGTTCCTTTTTCTCTTGCTCTCTATTCTCCTCTCCTTTAATCCATCATGCTGTATGTATAATTATGTTGTTTGAGTTTTAACAATATTTCTTCCAGGAATTCGATGATTTCTTCTCTACTTGGTGGTAGTACCTTAATATCTTCTGATGCGGGTATTTTATTATAGAACAGTTTTTTATTGCGGTTGAAGAGAGCGTTATCTGTTTTCTGTTTTTGCATCTGCGTAGACATGCTCAGTATTTTTTTAATTTTTGTTTAAGTGAATCTAACTTTTCTGCAGTTGTTTGCTCTTTATATTTTGTTATGTGTTTTAAATTGTTGCTTTGATCTGTTTCCATTATATACTTATATACTGCGTTAGCCTTCCTGTGTTGACTCTCAGTTTTGTAACATTATTTTCGATTCGCCTTTCCCATTTATGTGTGTTTGTTGTATTGTTCTTTCACCTAGTATTGATGTACTATTCGTGATGAGGGTGATTGTACGTTATTACCTGTTATTTGTGTGAAGCGTGGTTGTTCTTGGTCTTGTATGCATTATCTCTTAGTTCCATTGCGGCTTCTTCTTTATATTTCTGTATTTCGTGAGCTGCTAGTCTGATGATTCTATAGTACGGTGTATAAATCTTCGTTCTGTGACAACTTCTGTCAGATTAGAGTAGCTTGTAGTTAAAAGTCTATGTAGTCCTGAGCAATATCATGTTGTTGTAGCCTCAAACTTTCTTGAGAAGTAATAACAATGCATGACGGTGTGGTTCATTTAATCATTCCATTTCATGTGTTGTCGAGCTCCACCTGTCTTGGTTGCCACTTGTCTCAGCAAAACATTTTGGGCGGTTCTATATTTTGATCACGGGACTTGTGTCCGCGGGCATCTTGTTATTCAAGCAGTTTTTTTCGGGGTTTCTTGATAATTGTTTTTAGGTTCATCAATATCTTTCAATTGCGGTGCGAGTATTTCAAAGCGTCCCGCTTCAAGATTGCCAATCAGTAACTGGTATCAACTCAGTATGTTTTCCCTTATTTATTATTGTTGGTTTGATCTTCAAAGATATTCTCTTCAGTCGCGTTCTCCGTTGTTTATGAATATGTGAAAATTGACGTTCAGACAGAGCAAGCATCTCAATACTTTTTCCATATGTGGTTGTTTTTTTTATATATGAACTTGGTAAATCTCGATGTTTCACATACGATTAGCACATAATCCTCAAGCTCTGACCAATTTTCGCTTATTTATTTTAGAGAGTTTTCTCTTCGTTGTATGTGGTGGTTTTGATATGCTCTAAAAAACAATATTCGATCTTGTAAAAATCCTGATCACTGAAGTAGGTTCGAGTAACTGGTATCTGTGGGGTCGTCACTCCCCAATAGCTGTCAAAATAGTTACCCTGCAAGCTTATTATTATTATGATTTAGCCTTACGGCATTCGCACTCCCCCCTCTACAGGGAACATTCACTTATCCCAGATATCTCGGATATCAAAAGGATTAAGCTCTTTCCATGTTATCGAGTCCTTGGTGGCATCTACGGATTTCCTACAAATTTTCGGACGGTACGGGCTGTTGCGAGAAGTATTGCTTTCTGCATCAATTTGAAGAGATGTTTGCTCAATCCGTGTTCCTTGATGTTTATTAACAGGCTATTTGCAATGAGCCCTGTTGATGACACAATGATTGGCACCGTTCTTGCTCTCTCCATTCCCCATTATGTCCGGCTTTTTTCTTGTAGATCTCGATATTTGGCAATCTTTTCGGCGTTCTTGACCTGCAAACTGCTGTTGTTGGGCATGGCAATGTCGATCAGCGTGCCTTCCTTGGCCCGCTTATCTACGAGAATGATGTCCGGTCTATTGTGGGTCGCCGTCTGGTCAGTAAGCACAGTGCGGACCCAGTAGATCTTATAGTTGTTACTTTCAAAAACAGATTCGGGAGTGTATTTATAATAAGTTACCTTTTCCGTCTGCAGCAGCAACAGCTTGTCTGCTAGCTCCTGATGGATTATCTTCGCAACTGTATCGTGTCTGACTTTATATTCTGTTGCTGCGAATGTTTGGCATCCTCCTGTAATATGTTGGATGGTATCAGTGATTTGACAGCCGCATCGACATAGATCATCCGCCACCGAAGCATCTCCAATTATTTGCTTGAAATAGTTTCTGGTGGGAATCACTTGATCTTGAATAGCCAGCAGAAAGCCCTCG
>JAEQML010065955.1:0-20423 GCA_016904865.1 Pissodes strobi
ACTTTGCGCAAGTGTTAGGAACAATGCTTTTTCTACGAGTACCCTAGAAAAGTAGAAATCTAAAATAAATAATGAAACATTTTATTTTAACACAAATACAGAAAAGTTTTTTATTTTAACACAAATACAGAAAAAATATTTTTTATTATTATTAACAATACTAATGTTAAAAGTACAGCTAGTTGCATGTTGAAGGTTTATGGCCGATTGTAACTGATTTTTTGGGAACGGTGATGAAGATGGTTCGCTGCTTGCTGTTGAGATGGAATAAGTTTGCATTTCAATTGATGAACTGGGCATTTCGTCAGGTTTTTTGTGACTGCAGTTTAAAATTTTGTTACTTAACCCTTTCTTGTAGCTCGTTGATTCTTCAATGTATCCCTCTGCTACCGTTGTCGATTTCCAGCCGCTCAACCGTTTTATATCTGAGAGTCCCTCTCCAGAATTTGCAAGTAACGTTGCGGAAGATCGCCGGAAACTATGGCCGGTGTAAAGTTCCGGATTCGGCAACTTCAAGAAAGGAGCGATCTCAGAAGGCATCTTTCCAAAGGTATTGATCCCAACGCATTGTTTTGTGCATTTTCCTCTCTTGTAATTTACAAAAAAGCGTTGATGTTGTGTCGACGGGCGTAATGTTGTATACTTCGGATAGAACAGCAAATATTTTCCATCGTTGATTTCTTCAGATATGACAAAAGAACGTGAAGTATAGTTTTTCGAGTCTTGAATTTTAACCACAATTAAGTTGCCTTTGTCTTCAATGTCAGTTGTCATCATTTTTGTGAGTTCTTCTCGTCTGCAGGCGCCAGCGAGTCCGAAAATAGTGGCAACTTTTATTAAAAGATATGTATCATCTGATGCTTCATTTATAAACGTGGATATTTCTTCTTTTAAAAAAATCTTTTGGCTGAAAGCCTACATTTTGTTTTTTAATGAATGCCGCCAGTTTATAAAACTTGCCTATATCTACATTTTTCTTAATCTTCAAAACACTTTTCAGCATGGAATACTTCGACCATAAGGTATTTGGACTCAATTCCTTGTTTAATTTGAAAAAATATGCTAGAAGTACCTCCTCTTTTAAAGTCTTCACACCTTTATCTTTACACCATTTTTCAAATGAATAATACTGTTTCTCATATTTTTCTTTTGATTTCGCCAGCAGGAGCTCTAAGTTCGCCAAATTTGCGGCTTCTAAAATATCATGTGGCATTTCTTCTTCCATTCTGAAAAACTTATTTTTTCTTCAAACGTCAGTAAATCCGTCATTACTCGACTGTGTAGGCGGCCGTGAAGTTTCGTTTTTCCTCCGCCGGAGCTTTACTTTTCACTTTTCCGCCGGCGGAGGTAAAAGTGTTGTCATAGCAACATAGATACAATACAAACAGACAACAAAATAAGCGTCAACAACTCAAGATTTATTAAACTACAATTTGTATTTATCACTCAATTTGTGACTGCATTTCTAAAAATCACTAATTTAGGAACAAATTGGTTATTATTTAATCGAACTTACTCAATAACTGCTTATCAATACGGAATTAAAACGCAATCGGAGACGCAATCTTAAAAAAAATAATTATTGTTGACAGTGTCCACTGACAGCTTTATGTTACATTACTATAGCGACAACCTGTGCCTATTCACCGACACCGGTCTAAGCCGCCTTGCGAACCCACTTATCTTTAATAATAATTAGATATTATTACTATTAAAAAGAGATGTTTTTGCATTAATTTGTCGACATTTGAAGAAAAAACAGCATATTTTATTTGGAGGAAAAGTTACTTTTCATGGCTTGCTCTCTATTACCAGCCTCACTCCGTTCGGCTGTTAAACACGAGCGCGCCATGAAAAGTATCACTTTTCCTCCATATAAAATAATATACTATTTTTTGCAATTTTCTGATTAGATCTCTCGTGGACACTTCTCTGACGTTAGAAAATGTTTGTACTTAGTTGCTACAGGAACAACAAGCAAAAGTTTAAATTGACAAACACCATGTTATTATACGCATGGTGGTATCATTGTTGTCTATTCGACGTTGGAGAATGATAAAATAAAAATAAAGATATATATTTACAAAGCGCTAAATTCAGCTAAAATTTTATTTTATATCAAATATTATTGTATGCAGAAAGCATTAAAATATTGAAAAATCGAGTATAAACACGGCAATTATGCGAAACAAAATGAGTGCGCAAAGAGTTTCCGTGCGCAAAGTTGAACTTTGCACACGCAAATGAGTGCGCAAAGTAGGTACTTTGCGCACGCGAGTAGAAAAATAGAATTACAGATTAGTTTTCTTCTGTAATTTATGTTTAGAACTTGTTTACGTTCTTGTTGATTTTTTTAGTCATCTTGGAATCGTTGGTAAAATATTTATATATCAACGTTGGCATTTGATTTAAAAGCTTATCAATAAAGTCCAAACAAGCTGAAAACTGACTTTTAATTAACATATTTCTGGATGAAAACTACATTACATAATACTATTTCTGGCTTTGAAAAATTGACAATGGGTTTCTTCGAGGAAATAAGAGTGCGGTACGGACAGGATACCACAGATATCTTGAAAAACTGGACTCGATCTTGGGAGAAATTGGCAGACTTAGAAAATCAAAGGACGTTCCTGCTTAGATGCCGTGATGAAGGTATTTATACTGATCATCTTCAACAACATTTTAATTGTACATTTTCATCTCTTACTAATTCCAATCGCGTATATATTAATAAGATAAAGAGGGCAATAGATACTTTCAACAGAAAAATATTTAACCTGGAAATCAAAATAATAATTTTTAGTATAACTAACCTTAAGAAGTCCATCAACAATCTTAAAAGTTTGGCTCTCAATAAACTACCTACTAATATAACTTACGACTTTGAAAAAAGTGTAAAAACTAGAAATAACCACATGTATGCATGTTCAAAATGCAAACATATAAACAAAATTAATAAGTTAATATATAGAAACAAAAATTCACTAATAAAAAATAACGCGATTTATGAATCTGACAATAATTGGATAGTGAATACTACGGATATTATTATCCCTGAGTCTGTTGTGAATATTTTAAAATTAGGTCCAAAATTCTCAGTAAACTTCGAAAATAGGGAACTTCCCATATTTCATCTATTGGCTGACATAGAACACAGTATATCTAATAATACCGAGATTGTTGAAAAGGATTCGTGTAGGTCCCAATGTACAAATATTGTTACTAATTTTCTACAAAAAAACAAAAATAATAACAAACTGGATGACTCGCAAAAAAACTATAAGATAACGAATAAATTTCTTAAAGAACACCCAAATTTATTGGTGTTGGCATCAGATAAAGGTAACAATACTGCAATCATTACAAAAAAGGAATACCAAGATAAAATGAATGAATTATTGCTTGACAATGTTACATACTGTAAACTTGCACGGGATCGAACTAACAAATACCAAACAGAAAGTAATAATTTAGTCAAAATGCTTCAAATAAAAAAGTACATCGATAATAAGGAGGCGAAAAAACTAAAATCTTACAATAGTACACCGCCGAAAATTTATGGCCTTCCTAAGCTACATAAAACTAACAGACCTTTGAGACCTATAGTTTCTTGTGTCAACAGTCCTGGATATAAAATCTCAAAATATCTGCATGAAATACTAAACAATTTATTTATTTATTTATTTATTTATTTATTTAGGATACAAACAGGTAAAGAAAACCCAATACAGCATCCACTTATGTACTAAAATAACTTATAACGATAATAATCTAAAAATGCCGAAACAATTATCCAAAGAAAAAGAAAAAAGGTTCAAAGTTTAAATATACCAAAAGAGTTGAAATCTAAATATCAACCATACACTTGCTCACATCAATAAAGCGTCCTTCAACATACCTTTCAGCTTTGCCTGAGAATAAAAAAGAAGTCCAGATTCAAATCAGAATAATAGTAATTAGCTAATCTCATCATTCTACACATAGGAGAAAACTGAGAACTATTTGTGTGCCTAAACGGTATATGAAATAGATAATTATGCCTTAATTGGCGTGGTGAAATGTTAAAAGTTATTAATCGAAGTAAATCCGGAGAATTTACTTTATTATTGAGAATTTTATTTAAAAACATAATGTCCGAAAGCTTTCTCCTGTTTTCCAGAGTTAGTAAACCAAAATGAGTTCGTAGGTCATTAATATTGGTTGTATCAACATTCAGATTTATTTTATAAGACAAACATTTCAAAAACTTATTTTGGACACTTTCTGTTCTATTTTTATAAATGTAGTAAATGGGACTCCATATTATGCAAGCAAAGTTCAATTTGCTATAAACAAAAGCATAGTAAAGTGAAAGATATGACTTTGCATTCTTTAAATATTTAGCCTGTCTATTAATAAAACCTAACATTTTAAAAGAGTCAACAACCAAGCCATTTATATGCCCTTCAAAGAGAAGTTTGTTGTCAAATATAGCACCGAGGTCTCTCACCTCCTTGACTTTTTTAAGGATGGAGTTATTTACAACATAATCAAATACGATCGGGGATCTATTCCTTGTAAAAGAAATTGAGCAGCATTTATCCACATTGAGAAATAGGCTATTTAAATTGCAGTAATCCTCAAGACGCGTTAAATCATCCTGTATATACTCGCAATCCAAATTTGACTCTACAGGCTTATAGATTTTCAGATCATCTGCATAAAGTATAAAATTGGAGTGATGGAAACACTGAACAATATCATTTATATAAATTATAAAGAATAAAGGTCCCAAGTGAGATCCCTGAGGGACTCCCGAGGTGACCGAGAATATTTCGGAGTTAACTCCACTTATACAAACACCATACTTTCTATCTCTTAGATATGACTCGACCCATTTTAGGAGGGTACCCTCCACACCAACAGCCCTTAGTTTATTTATCATTATTGCATGGTCAATTTTGTCAAACGCTTTACTGAAATCAGTGTAAATAGCGTCAATTTGGATGCGATCATCGAGATTTTCTTTTAAATATTCCGTGTAGACCAGTAGATTACTTTCAATAGACCTGTTTGGAAGGAATCCATGCTGTTCAAGAATAAGTTGGTTTTTAACTAAATTAAAAAAATATGTATATATTATCTTTTCAAACAGTTTGGCAAATATACAAAGTTTACTAATGGGACGATAATTTGAAACGATGTTCTTTTGGCCGCCTTTAAATATGGGAACAACATTAGACAACTTCCAAATATCAGGAAAAGATCCCCCCGACAGGGATTGATTATATAACAACAACAACCTTTAACGAAAAAAGAAGGAATGCCATCCGGGCCAGCACCCTTTCTATGATCCATTTCCTGAATGGCCGCCGAAACTTCCTCTAGTTCCAAATGCAGACCATCCAGATAACTATGATTCAAATCATATATATAATTGTTATAATTGTTCTTTCTAATATTATTAGATTCAACGAAAACGCTTTTAAAATAAAGTGCAAACAAATTAGTTATGTCCAAGGGATTACTGGCCTCGTTGTTGTTAAATTTCATCACAGAGGGCACTCCCCCATTACGCCTACCAACGGACACGAGATTCCAAAATTTTTTGTGGTCATTAGGAATTTCATTCTCAATATAATTTACATAGTTCTCAAAATCGTCCTTAATTAGCCGCTTTGACCTACTTCTCAGAAGCTTAAAACTATTAAAATCTCTAATGTTTTTATATTTTTTCCACTTTGTATGAAATTTATTTTTTTCCTTGACTACCTTTATAGTAGCGCTAGAGAAATAATGCGGAAACCCAGCACTCCTACGAACAAGAGGAACTCTTTCTCTAATAATGTCATTTAAAATGTCGTAAAACTTTTTTATATTTTCATTCAGATTATTTTCAGAAAGTACGTTTTCCCACGGAACCTTTTGTAGGTCGTTATTAATTAAGTGAAAGTCGGCTTTCCTGTAATTAAAAAAAATGTTTCCAGACCATTTAAACTGTTTAACAAATTCTAATTTAAATACGAATTCAATAGCTGGATGAAAACCGTCTTCCATTACGGCAGGAGTGGGGCACCTCATTACATCACTTATATAACTATTGTTACATAATACAAGATCTAAAACTCTATGATTATTATTTCTTATGTGGTTAAATTGCATAAGTCCAGCAAAAGATAAAGCATCAATTAGTTCTGCATGTTCTGGATTTACGTTGAAAGGCAATAAGCAGAAATCTGAGTCACCTTGTCTCCAGTCAACAGAGAAGCAGTTCATGTCACCACACACAAGGATTACACCATCCCTCACACGATCAGTTATCCACAGCAATTTAGAAACAAAGCATGAATATGCGGTTCTGTCATTTGGTGGGATGTAAACGCAGCAAACGTACACTTTCAAATTTCCACCCTTTAAGAGTACCCACATGTCTTCGGCATCACTAAGAAACTCTGGAATCGAGACAGCTTCGAGATAGGTCTTGGTCGCTATAAGGGCACCACCACCATCTATCTTTTTTGAGGCAGACATTTCACGATCCCGCCGAAACACATTATAGTTGGTCATATCAAAGAGCTCGCAATCCAAAATTCCTCCCCTTAACCAAGTCTCGTTTATGCAAACTATATCAAAACTCAGTGCTTGAATACTTAAATTAAACTCCCTAAGTTTGGTTCGCAGACCACGGGTATTTTGGAAATAAATATGAAGATCCATAAATAATAAATAACTTACAGAATGAGTCTGACAGCGAGTTTATTTATTGCTGTCGATTCGCCAATCCATTCAAGACTGAAGATCTTTCAACAAAGATGATCTTTGATCGTTCATCCTTCCGGAGAAAAATGTTGCCATTTTTGACCCATACAAATTTATATTGCTTTTCCCTTGCGAATATTCTTGCATCTCTGTAGAGCAACTTTTTGTCACTGGTTAAATTTTCATTGATAAAAATGGGTTTCTGTGCACCATCCAGCAAGAGGCCAGGGCCCTTTTTATTAGTAAGAGCTCGTAATTTCGCTTTGACAGCGCCTAACATGTTTTCTTTAAACAATCTCGAGATGAATCTAACAATTATTGGTTTTGGAAGCTCAGTGTTACGAGATTGGATACGATGAATAAAATCCACCTTATCTGCACTGATCTCAAACTCGATAAATGTACCAATGTTTTGTAGGATTTTAAAAAGGTTTTCATTTTTTAATTCAGGGACCCCTTGAATTTCTATATTATTAGCTCTTGAAAATTGTTCCAGGGAGTTTATTTTATGATTGATCGCATCGACTTCGATCTTAATTTTGTTATTTTCCGCCTTCAATACATCAATAGATTTCATATTATCAGAGATTCTCTTTAAAGTGGCTTCAAAATCTGATATCTTATCTGAGCAAAAAGACACAGATTCTCTCAGCAGGCGCAATTCATTTCCTATAGCGAGATCTGATGAATAAACGTTCGAGTTATGGGCAACGCCGGCACTGGACCGTCCCGCGAGGCTCCGTGGACTCTTTTGCGAGTGACGCTCATCGTCGCCGGCGTCGGTACTACGGCATGACCGACAGCTCCACTTCGCTCCGGGTGTCGAACGAAATGTTTCAGCCTGGTCTCTCTTCAATTCACAGCACTGCGTATTTGCATGATAAAAACATTGACAAAAACTGCATTGAAGGCCGGGCCGATTTCGGTTTATATTCGAATCACAAACCACACGCTTCGAAACCATATTTCACCGGCAAAAGTGAATATATTGAGTTCAGAGTACAAAAACACGAAATCGATAAGAACTAAGAATATGTATGCAATCTTACGCTATTTAATGATAACTTTAAACCGATTAAACAACCAAAATCACGGAGCTCAAACACTACGTACACACACGCGTGTTAGTACTTTTTATTTAGTTGAAAAAGTTCTCCGCGAACGTAAAAAAGACAATAAAGAACAATTATATGTTAAGTGGTTAGGTTCCAAATCAGTTTAACTCGTGGATTTCATCATAATGTTAAAAATTCTTATGAAGTAGCTGATAAATTAAAAAATGTAAACCTACCCGATGATTATGAGTTAGTCTCCTTTGACGTCAAGTCTTTCTTTACCAATATACCTCAGGACTTATGTATGAATATTATCGATTTGCATTGGACAGAAATATCCAAACACACGAAGATCAACAAAGAAGATTTTTACTCACTCAGGAAATTTACTTTTAAAAGCATTTTCTTTGTTTATGAAGGTCAATACTCCCAACAAACCTTTGGTACTCCTATGGGAGCCCCAATCAGTCCAATTCTGGCCACCTTAGTAATGGACTATATTGTGACCAAGACGTTGGAAAGTCTTGACTTTTATATCCCGTTCTTCTATTTATATATGGATGACCCGGTGACAGCTGTTCCGAAAAATCAGGTGAACTTGGTGTTGGAGAAATTGAACTCTATTAACGGAAACTTAGAATTTACTTACGAAGTCCAAAAAGACAACCAACTACCATTTTTGGATCTATTACTCATACAAAGTAACAACAAAATAATTTTGAACTTATACAAAAAGCCCACCAGTTCGAATCGAATACTTAATTACCAATCGGCGCATTCACTTCACCAAAAGGTCAATATAATTAAACAACTCCAAAACAACATTTTTAAACTATCAGATGAACAGTTTTGGAAACAAAATAAAGATCTACTAAAAAGCACCCTAGGTGCAAATAACTACCCCATAGGTTTTATCAACCGTATTTTAAACAAACAACCCCGCAGAAATATCAACACTGGTGAAAACGCACAGCATAACTTGCAAACGTCCAAGAGATATTCTAAAATACCTTATGTGAAAGGTTTGTCTGAACCCCTCAGTAAGAAGCTTAGAACCCCAAACTCTGAAGTCGCTATGTACAGGGTCATTCCTCATATGTTCACACCCCACTTATAGCAGTTATTTGACGAGTAGGTAAAAAATTTTAGAGGCAAAAGATTTATGTTCCGACCTATATTTTTAGAATCTGTTATCAGAAAAAAACAATTGAACATCGATAATGTAATATTTTTGCATAACTATCATTTTTTTAAATGAGACACCCTATATATGGATTCTAGTGTTGAAAGAGCACATTTCGCTGATTCCAAAAATATATACTTTTCCTATGTTTGGATAAGCCGTTTTTGAGACACTTGGCCCTAAAATTCTAAAAACAATATTTATTAACTAAATTAATAGTAGCCATAAATCATCATTCATTGTCGCGTTGCCGCGCCGCCGTCGTCTAGATTTTAAAAACAAATGAATTCATTGTTGCTTGTCAATATTTTCATTTACTCATATTGTCAAAGTCAAAATGCCTTACACGGTTGAGGAGAAGTCTGATATTCTTCGTTTATTTTATAAAAATAATAATAATGCATCAGCAGCGAGAGCAGAATATCGGCAAATATTTCCGCTACGTTCAGTACCAGCGCGAAAAACTTTTGTAAACATTGAAAGGGGATTCAGGGAACATAAGGATCTGAAAAGGAAGAAGCGAACTGTAAATGTTGACGAAGAGGAAGAATTAAACATTTTGTTATATTTTCAAGGTAGGTAATAGTAATAATAGTATATTTCATTAAGAGTCTATAGATCAGTCCACGCTCAAAAGTTAGCGTTGCGGTTATGGAGAACGGCATTGTCAAGTTAAAATATTACTTGATTTTAGCCTCTTTTCTGCAGGCAGTGAAATAAATATATAATTTTTTAGCGTTTTCTGTGAATTTTGCCGTTTTTATAAAGGTATGCTTTTATTTTGTTCATTAATACTTCCATACATTTGTAAAGGCGTCCGACCCTTTACTAATGTATGGCGATAATACACAGATATTCCCTATAAGAAAAGCATTACCATAAGGCGCCACGCTAACTTTTGAGCGTGGACTGAACTATAGTAATAAGGTTATTTGTTCTTAGAAAACCCATATAGATCGGGAGAAGACGCAAAAAATTATTTCGGAAGATCTGCAAAAAAAATTCTTACGACATTAAAAACGTATGGTTACCGTCCATATAGAATATTGCCTGTGCAGAAGTTAACAGAGGCTCAGGAAAATAGCCGTATGATGTTTTGTCAGGAAATGTTACAAAGAAAAGAGGAAGACAACATGTTTTTTAAGAAAATATTGTGGTCTGACGAAAGCACCTTCACTACTTCGGGTGTTTATAACCGAAAAAACGTTCGGTTTTGGAATACTCAGAACCCCTACGAATTTACAGAAATACAATTTCAAGGCCGAAGATCATTACATGTGTGGTGCGGTATCTTAAATAATCAAATTATTGGCCCAATTAGTTGTGATGGGAACTTGACTGGCGAAAAATATCTTAATATATTGACAAATATAAATGGCAATACCGAGAACTTATCTGGCATCAGGATGGAGCCCCACCACACAATGTTTTGCCTGTAGTGAACTATTTAAATAAAAAGTATGTAACATGGATTGGTCGTAATGGACCCATTCGATGGCCTCCAAACAGCCCAGATTTAACACCTCTTGATGCATTTTTGTGGGGATTTTTGAAAAATAAAATTTATAAAAATCGCAGTGAAAATATTGAAGAATTGCGAGAAAGACTTCTGCATTACATTAACGATCCAAACGAAAATCATAAGCAGTTTATCGTTAATGCTATAAATAAAATAGAAGATGATTATAGGGAGTGCATTAATAGAAACGGAGGTCATATTGAGCAATTGTAAATAGTTATTTATCAATAAATTCGTTTCTTATACTCTTCTATTTCTTCTGTTTTTAGGGCCCAATATCTCAAAAACGGCTTATCCAAACATAGGCAAACTATATATTTTTGGAATTAGAGAAATGTGCTCTTTCCAGACGTGAAGCCGTATACAGGGTGTTTCATTTAAAAAAATGATAGTTATGCAAAAATATTACATTTTCGATGTTCAATTGTTTTTTCTGATAACGAATTCTAAAAATATAGACTAAAGCATAAATCTTTTGCCTCTAGAGTTTTTTCCCTACTCGTCAAACAACTGCTTTAATTGGGGTGTGAACATATGAGGAATGACCCTGTACTACAAAAAAACAGTAAAAAATCTGTTTTCGCAAGTTAAACATCCAACCCCAAAAGATAACGCAAGTAACATAGTTTATAAAATACCGTGTAACAACTGCAATGTATGCTATATAGGCCAAACAAAACAATATCTAAAAAATCGTATTTCAGAACACAGAAGGGATTGTATTATTACAAAATCAGACAATCCAAAAACAGGACTATCAAAGCACCATTTTGAAACAGGACACCATTTTGACTTTCAGTCGTTCACTATCTTAGATAGTTACCCTAACTTCCATCAAAGACTTTTCTTGGAAATGTGCCATATAACTACTAATAAACCCAATATAAACCTTAATAAAGACACACAAAACTTAAGTGCCATTTATTGTAATATTATAAGCAATTATGCCTAATCGTCCGGCAATAATTTACAATCAAGTCATTTCCTAATCAATAAACTACACCTAAACTACCTTTTTCTATATTAACCTCCTACTTTTCGTTTTCTTTGCTACAATAAACCAAAAATATAGTGTTGGTTGGGGACTACCACTTCCTATATTATTTCATGCTTAAATTCGAATGCAAATCGATAAGAGAAAAAGAGAATCAGTACCAAACATCTCGGCAAGCAGTAGTACCGTACAAGCATTTTTTACAAAAAATATAGATCGTTCAAATTAATGCGATCCGTAGCTCGAATAATCTGGGTAAGGTATTTTACTATATGTACTTATAAGTACACAGCGTTCTTAATGTTTTTTAATATTTTTATTGCTTTTAATTGATCACTTCTATGTTGTGTTATTTATTAGTTCTCTAAGTTGTTACGTTGTATGTCGGTTATTTGTATAATTCCTGCACTGTTTTTTTGAAACTATCTAAATGTTGAACAGTGTTGAAATGCGTATAACGTTCTTTGCTCCTTTTTTAGCCTTGAAAATGATGCGGAATGCATCGAAACGTTGGCATTTGATTTAAAAGCTTATCAATAAAGTCCAAACAAGCTGAAAACTGATTTTTAATTAACATATTTCTGGACGAAAACTACATTACATAAAACTACATTACATAATATTTATATATCGTTGTAGTCTTGCTACATAATCGGAATTTAGACACGGCACATCTATCAAAATTTAAACAATTTCCATTTTCCCTTTTTCCAGGCACACACATCGCATCCAGTTATAAATCTTTTCATTGAAACAAATTACTCTACGCGCCAGAGCGACCTCTAGGGGCACACGCCCTTTGGTTTGCCTAACGGGGACATCAGTTTAGGACATTTGGAACGCACTTATTTTGCCATGTCGGCATTTCGAAAAGGAACATATTTTACACACAGGAACGAGAATAATATAGATTAGAAACTAAGTTGCGAATGTATTCATAAAAAAATGGTAGAGATTGAAATCATAGACAGAGCCAATGGCTAGGTGTTCGTAGGCACTTTTACCCACCTTCGTATGGAGGAGGATGAGTAATTTTTATTTTATCATCTTGTTCAGTGATAGTAGGTTAATTAAAGTATCTTTGTGCAAAATGGTCAAACTCACATATTTGCATATACATTGAATTATTGCGCTAATCGCACGGTTCACTAAATTCATCGATGCGATAATAGTATATTAAGATACTAGTTTTAAAAGACCATATTTTATCGCACGAGCACGAAATTAGGAAACGACCCGCTTGCGGGGAGTTTCCTAACGTGCGAGTGCGCTAAATGTCTTTTAAAACGTGTATTTTATACTATTTTTTCTATTTTGCACGTTTTTTTAATGAAAAACATTAATTTACTCAAGTCGCTATCAAAAGTTGGACGTCCATCTTGTCACTTTTGACGTCTGTATTATTAGGAATCCCATTCAAAACGGTGTCGAAATGTTTGCTAGTGAGCCTTGGCATTGAACAATTTTGTTAATATCATAGTAATCAGTCAACAAAAGTAGTGTCGAAAAGAGCATCTTTTCGACACTACTTTGCGTATCGAAAAGACTTCTTTATGATACCAAAATAGAAAAAATAGTTTAAGAAAAGTAGAACTACAATAATTATTATTGCATTTCACAGTTGAAGATAATTTAGCGTTAATTTTAGCAAGTTGGTCTCATACTGCTTGAACTGTTTTAGGGATATAGTAATGTTGGCTATGGTTAAGAGAGCGCGACGAATGAAGTATTTGCAGTGGGTTAACGAGCACCTTACTTCGTTATATTTTTATTGCTGTCTAATATATATATATAACAACAGAATAATGACCAAAAAATGGCTGTATATTTTTTTGCCTTTCGCTGAAAGTGTATTTTAAAAATATTTTTTATCTCAGCGCAGTGAAGCGTTTCATCTTCATTCATTCTTAGACAACTATATAAAAGAAAAAATTAGCAGTTAGTTCCCTAGAGATATGATCTGTGAAAATCATTATTAATGACGACGTCATAAAGAATGAGCAGGGACGTACTTGGGCAAAAATTTCAACAAATCGCAGAGTAGCAGAATAGACCTGGTGAGACAAAATTCGTTCTTTTTTATGTTAGGCACACACTCAAAAGAAAAATCCTATGTGCGGAGGAGATGGTGGGCATTGGACTTGAAGCGCTGAAGGTTGTAGTGTTCGGGAAAGGCCTTACTCGGAAGTCCATTCCAGAGCGAGACAGTCCTCCAGACAAAAGAGTCCCGCAACAAGGACGTCCTAGGTGTTGGCAAGATGAGCAGCTTGTGTCTGACGGTTGTTTCGGTGTGGCACAACTCTGGTTGGAATCAATAGTGCCAGCTCTTTCAAACACGTTCCGTAGTGTTATCGATAGTAAAGAGATAGGTCTGCCACTTTTCGTCGATGTTTAAGGCTATTTAGGTTTTTAGTCAACTCTGGGTCATCCACAAAACCGACTGCTCTCCTCTGTATTAAGTCCAATATCTTGAGCAAGTGTTTATGAGTGCCGAGCTTCATACGTGGAAACAATATCCCAGAGATGGTCTTATCTGGGCCTTATAAAGCAGTAAGAGCTGATGAGGCCTATACAACTTTTCTGCTCTATAGAGTACTCCTAGCTTTTGTGCTCCTGCCTTGGCGATTTTAGCTGCGTGAACACGCCACAACATGTTGTGTTCTACGCTGATACCCAGCAAGCTTATGGATGCGGCCAGAGTCAGTGTTTGTCCTGTCATTGATAAGTCAGGTCCTGCCGTGTTTGCTTTTTTTGAGAAATTGTTTGCTTGAGTCTTTCCTGCGTTAAACTGGACATCATTTTCCTCACCACATTCCACGATGTCATTCATATGGTCATTGATTTCAGCAATCTGATTTTCCCGCTCGGATTGCGATACGCGACATGAATGAGGATATAAGAGTGCTGTCGTCTGCAGAGCTGTAAATAGAATTGTTTGTCATGTCTAAGAGATCGTTGATATAGACCAGGAACAGTGTGGGAGATAATATACATTCTTGAGGAACTCCAGCATTGATTTTAAATTCCTCCGAGAGATGTCCATCAATAACAGATCGGATGCTTCGATCCCTTAAGAAAATAGAAAGCCATAGAAGCAGTGATGGTTAAAGCCCGTATGCTGTCAATTTGCTTAATTATCCATCATGCCACACCCTATCAAATGCTTTGGATATGTCGAGAACCACTGCAACAGATTCAACGTAGCTCTCGATGGCTTTGGTCCACAGGTAGGTCACGTAAGTCAGGAGATCTCCCGTTGATCTGTGCTTGCAAAAGCCATACTGGCGATCGCATATAGCTCCTGCCGATTCGAGATATTTTAAGAGCTGTTCGTTGATCAGTTTCTCCATGACTTTGGACATGATGGGGACCAAAGCAATTGGACGGTAGTTATTTGGAATAATTTTTTTTACCTTTCTTCGGGATTGGTTGCACTTGAGCGCATTTTCAGCTAGAAGGAAAGCATGCAATTCTGTATAATAGAGAGAAAAGCCTGTATAGTGGAGCTGTTAGTTCAGCAGCATATTCCTTAAGCACTATAGCTGGAACGCCATCCGGTCTTGTGGCCTTGTTCGTCTCTAGGTTTTTAAGTATTGGTTTCTCTTCGCGTTGGAGAAACACCAGACCTGGCATTGAGGAATTCACTCTCAGGATAATTGGGGGAGTATTTTCTTGATGGTCTAAGATAAAATTTGATGCAAATATTTCGGCAAGAATGATTGCTATTTCTTTGACCATTTTCGATATTGAGCCATCATCTCTGGTCAGTGGTGGGATTGACATCTTTGGGAAACCCTGTTTGACAGCTTTGGCAACTGACCAAAATGATTGATTCATTCGAACAGTTGAGAAGCTTGTTTTTGATCTGCTCGTTATATCCCTCCTTGCTCTCGTCAACATATCCCTCCTTGTTCTCGTCAACGGTCCGCTTACACTGGTTTCTAGTCGTGATGAATATATTTCGATTTTCGGCTGTCGGATCTCGGCGCCATTTGCGGTAAGCGGCATTTTTAGCATTGACTGCACTTGGGCAGTTTTTCCCAAACCATGGTTTACTGTTTGAGATACGTTTCATAGAAGAGTGAGTGAAAGCTTCCATACGAGCTAGGATAACTTGAGTTATCTCATCAGCAGATTCAGGGGTATTTCGATTTCTAAAGCAGACATCTTTCCAAGGAAAATACAGATAAAACTTGCGAAGATCACGCCACTTTGCAGATTTGTAGCGCCAAACCTATCGGGATACCTGTGGCTCCTGCATTTTGATAGCAAGTTCACAGGTGGCGGAGATAAGATTGTGATCCGATGAGCCCAACGAAGGTTGGACAATTACGGTGTAGAGGTCAGGATTAGTTATTAAGAATAGATCTAGGAGGCTAGCAAATTCTTTTTGACGCTCAGGGATCCTGGTAAGTTCGTCAACCAGCTGAGTAAGTCCGTGACTTATAGCAAAAGACTCGGAAAGAAAATTCGTATTTTATGTTACAGTATATCCATGAAAAGGGTTGGCAAGAGGACCAAAAGTAGTCATTTATCATGAAAATAATTGCTTGTAAAAAAAATGACATTCACAAAAATTATGATGACAAATTTTCTATTTCTTTTATACAGGGTGCTGAAAAAGTAAACGTAATTTATTTGTTGTTTTTGCAATGTGTTTAATAATTGAAAATGCAAATTACGAGTCAAAGCACATTACATAGTCACTTTCCAACGCTAACTATTAATGTACAAGACACAGAAGGAATTAGTAAGTAATTACAAAATTCAGACTGACAATATATAATGTGGATTTCTGCTTCCAGCAGCAAATGTAGAAATATTTCGGTTGCACTCCAGGAGAAAGGAATTCACTGAATTCGTACCCAACAGAGGGCTAGAAAATCTTTATAAGGATCCAATTATAATCAAAGGCGACAAAACCAGAATACTGTATTGGACACTTCATCTAAGTCGGCTCCGTAATTACCTAGTTGCCAAACGGTTGCGGGAATTTCTAGCCAAAGGCATGAGGGGAGATTTTCAAGTCGATTAAGGCACATCCAGAGATGTAAGCGATAAAGTGAGGATATATATTTATTTTTTTAGTTGCTTTTATCTAATGTAGGTAATATCCATTGGATTTTAAGCAAGCTGAAGGCTGATCAGCAATCATAAATCCTTACTCCTTAAGATCAGTTTTATTGTTAAGACTAATCGAATAGATAATAAATCTAACGATTATTATTTGCCGCCTAGTGGAAAACATATATTTAAAATACCTAATGTTTTTTCTTAAATTATTTGGCATATTTATGTTTTCAGGCCGTTTCCCAAAAAACTGGTAATTGACGTTTATCGCCCTCGGTAAATAAACTAATCAACAATAGAAATACCCCATAACGAAATTTTCCAGCAATTTTGAGGCCCTTCAATTTGACAAATATTTGATGATTATTTTACCTACAGAGGTAAAGGCGTAATCTTAGACTACGCAGGTGGCTTAATACAGTGCAATTTTTGTCAATCATGTTTCCTCGCCGTAAAGAGTGATATACTGCCTTGAAACGCTTTTGGAATTTTTGAAATATCTCACATCGTTCCAGAAAAATTGTACATTTTCTGAAACACTGCAATTTTCAAATTGCTATTAAATAACAATTCCGCTCAAACTTTTTGCGATAGGCACCTGAATCAGATTTATGTTAATGTGCTTGTGCATATTGATTTAATCTGCGAATAGCGCAGCTATGCTGGGTATTACAAATTCGATGCCTGTGCTATTGGATTCCAGAAGCCACGAAAGAAAAACAAAGACAGTGTCGCACGTAATAATTATAATTTAACGATAATTTATAAACTGAATCGGTAACAAGCTAAAATACTAATAAAAATAATAACTAATTAATATACAGAACTTTACAGTTCATCATTCATTCAGACGCACACGTCTTATGGGGTTTTGGTAGATTTAAAATTTGTAAAAATGTAAATGTAAAAAATATACTCCTATCGATACTGAAATAACAATAATAATTTTGTTTATAGACTTACAAGACTGCGAAATATTCAGGGAGTTAGAGCTCTACTCCAAGGAGCACATTTAACGCTACGAAGGGCCTGGAGAAGCAAGCTATCGTCATGGTGGTGGGCGCCTTCGAACCACTACCAGACATAATGATGAGCCCCGTCGTGATTAGAAGACGAACCCTAAATTCTCGCCAAATAAAAAGTAAAACGCGTCTTTATGTTTCTTGCCAAACTAGCCGTCGCGACGGGTAGTTTGCGTCGCCGTCTGCATACAAGAAACCTTCGCGTTCAAAGACGTGCAACGGTGTTGTAACCTAACACCATGCCGCACGAAGAAAATCGGCAAGGGTCCATCAAAATTTGAATTTAGCCAAATGGATAAGTCGCGTTTTAACCAGTTTATGTCTGATGGAATAATATTGATATGGATATGGAAGCGACAGTAGCATTTGGAGGAGGTGATGTATCTGGAATGAAATTATTAGGAATAGAAAAACGGAACTGGTAGAATTGACTGGATGAGACATGAATGCAAATAGTTATGGCAATAGATGCGTAAGTGAGAACCTTTGGTGACGATATCATTTTAGCTGATGATAATGCTCGCCCACGTCGCGCGATAATTGTTACCAAGTTGCCAAAGGGAGCACAATATAGAGAGAACGATATAGACTGCTAGATTATCAAGGAATGTAAATAAACGATGTTAAACTGCTGGCTGTCTTTAAAAGACGAAAAAAGCATGCTAACAAAAATTTGCATTATGAGCATATCAATTACACACGAGTTATATTTAACCATGATAGATGGTAAAATTTGGGCATGTATAGCTGAAGCCACATCAACAATAGTTTGCTATATTTTATTTGCTAAGTCCGCTGAAAGAAAGAATCTTGAGGTGAATTTACTTTATAATTTATTGTAAATTAATACTTGACCAAAATTTTAATTTTACTTATTAATAAATGTTATTTCAGTTTCTGAAAAAAAATCTAGTTTACACTCTTTTATCCTGTGTCTGGAATATAATATGTTATATTTATCTTAGAACATAAGCTTTAAAAAATAGTCTGCAAGGAGTGCAGAAGAACAAAAATTAAAGGGAAAGAGAAAAAGCAGGTTCAAAAAAGATAGAATAAGGATATCTAGTAAAAAATCTAACTAGAATAAATATAAGAAAATGTAAATACGTATTGAAATAAATATTTTTGGTCTCTATTAGATTAGATTAGAAGTTATATTTGTAATATAAACTAAAAAGACGAATGCGTTTACATACCTATACTGCCTAATAAAAGTACCTACATTTTTAACACCCTTTATATGATCCATTTTTAAAAATTTCCATATTAATCCAAATTGTTTTCTGAGGTTCAATTTGGACATGGGACTATATATAGAATATGTCAAGCAGAAGCATGAAACCTCAAATGACGGAAATACTGTCAGAAAATATTTTCAAAGTTATATATACCGGGTGGTGCATCGTGATTGGAAACATAGGAAATCCCATGCAAATTTTAAACTGCCCAAAATTTGCTCTCCTGTTGACTTTAGAGCAAAGTTGTAAGGAGACTTTTTCAAGGTCTCTGTATGGTAAATACATATGCGGAATTTGAACAACTTTGGACAAGCCGATCTTAACTTATTTAATTAAAATTTCAGCTAATTTTTCATTAAAATTCAACAGGTAATACTGTAAACACCAGCATTAATTAAACTTGTCAACCTATGATTTGTCAATGTCAAATGTAATTTGAAAATGGTAGGTTTTTTTTTTTAATCTTTAACAGATACATTGTACACTGGACAACTAATATTTTCGAGTAAAACTAACAATATTTTCAAAAAGGATTCTTTAATAGAAATCGAATTATTTTACTTACAAATTAACCTATTAAATAGTATAAAAATCATCAAGAATTGCTAAAAGGGGAAGAAAATATGAGGATGTTTAAAAATTAACAGACAATAATTGTTTATAAAAATTTACAGTTAAACTTAATAATTTCATTTTAAGAAAATTGCACGATCGTTTGGGATATTGCTAATTCTTAATTAAATGTTCAAATAATCCGCCATTTGCTGCTAAAAACGATCGTAAAATTCTCTACGAACATTAGCGAGTTGGTACTATGTAATTCTTTCAGACTGCATTAAAATCGAATTTTTTAACTGCTCTAAATTTTCAAACCTAAACTTTTATAAAGAACATCTTTTAAATGCCCCCAGAGGAACAAGTCGTTTGGTGAGAGGTCAGGAGACCTAGCTGGCCAATTAATTGATGAATTTGGACCGACAACGTGCCCATTAAAGGCATTATTTAGATATTCGCGTACCACAAGCGAATTGTGGGCAGGGCAACCATCCATTTAGAACCAAATCTCCTGATTTTCATCAACGACTTCCTCCAGTACGGGCACAATTTGATTTTGAAGAAGATCTAAATATGTTGGACCCGTAAGATTTCCGTCAATAAAAAATGGTCCAATGATGCGATTTCCAAAAATTCCTGCCCAAACATTTCTGGGGGTATTGGGTTCGAATGCATGCAAGACGATGTTCATTTTGTAGGCTCCAGTATTGATAATTTTGTATATTCGGTCGTCTGAGAAGGAAATATTTTGTAAAAAATATCTGTTGCTCCATCATTTCAAAACAAAAAAGTGATCTTCGCTCTCCATCCCCTTCTAGCAATTCTTGATGGTTCTGATACTTATATGAATGGTATTTATGCTTTTCCAAAGTTCGCAATATTGTGGTGTGATGTTTTTCTACCTCTTGCCCGAGACTTCTAGTGCTGATATTTTTATTTTCTTCGACGTGAAGTAAAATATTAAGATCTCTATCATCGTTTTCTTCAGCTCTCTCATGATTCTGTGCTGTGCATTTGCAGTTGTTTGTTACAGTGCCTTTCGCCTC
>JAEQML010065956.1:0-20418 GCA_016904865.1 Pissodes strobi
TTTATTTCTTGGGTATAGGTTATTTTATTACATTAAAACACTTTATATCGACGTTTCGCTCATCGTGGTGAGCTTTTTCACAGATTTAATGTCCTAAGAATTAAGAACAATTGGATTAATTTTTTTGACATGGTCAACAATTAAAAAAGGGCAGAACATTTTTAACAGATATTACACAATCACAATTCACAAGACAATTTAAAATAGGTTCTGTTTATACTTAAAAAAATTTTACTAATGGTACGCACCTCGAAGTATTTACGGTATTATGGTACAAAACATAATTATGCTAGCTAGTTTTGCTACGGCATTTCGAGGAATAAGTGAAATGTTAAATATTATTATCAGATATTTCTTTTGATATTGGCAAAAAATATAATATTTATTTTGGACGGATTAAATATATATAATTATTATTATTATATTATTTACGGGGTTAGAGAAACTTTTGTATTTGTTTGATATAAGAGGTGTGTTGCAATTGAATCTTTATTATATTTCTTGTATTAAATTAAAATAGATTTGGCTTAAATTACTAATGTCCTTTTTGTCATTGACAGCATCTTTCTCTTTTTTTTTTATATAAAATATATCATTTCTTTCACTGTTAATTTATGATAGTTTATGTCTTGTGTTAAAATTATGGTCTGTTTGAAATCGAATTCGTGCCCTGTGTTTTTATGTTTGTGTAGTGCAGTAGAGGCATTCTTGGTATATTTATGGCCGTTCAGCCTATTTTCTAGGCATTGTGTTGTCATGCCTATATATTTTTTAGGGCAATTTAGGCACGGTATTGAGTATACCAGATTCGATTTCTTTTTGTGAGGTACTTTACTTTTCAAGGGTGTGTAAAGACAATTTAAAAGATTATTTGCTTTATGACAAACAGTGATATTGTGCTTGGATAAGATGTATTTTAGTTTCTCAAATAGGCCATTTGTGTAAGGTATTGCCACATATTTGTTGTTTTGAATATTTTTTGGTGATTTTTTTAGGTTGTTATAAAACAGATGTGTGCGTTGTTTAAAAATTCTTAAAATATTATTTTCTCGAAAATGGTTATTTAGTAATGTTTGTTTAACTTTATTTAAGGTTTCTTGTCGATATTCTGGAGATGTTAAGGCGATTGCTCGGTCTGTTAGGCCTAAGATTACAACACTGTTTTTCTGATTGTTTGGATGATTAAAGTTGAAATTCAAATATCGGCCTGACCATGTTTTTTTTGTGTACCACTTAGTTTTTAATTTTTGGTTCTCAAGATTTCTGATCAATGTCAAGTCAAGAAAATTAATTAGATTGTTTTCTTCAATTTCAGCTGTAAATTGTAATTTTGGGTGAAAACTATTAAAGGCCTTAAGAATGTCATTGATGCTAGTTTGAGGTACGGCGGTTAAACAGTCGTCAACAAATCTTTTGAAGACAACCATATGAAAATCGAGCCAGTTTATAACATTTTCTTCTAAATATTCCATTACTAACTAATTGTGCCACTGTAGATGAAATAGGAGAACCCATGGCACAACCGTTTAATTGTTGGTAAAACTTATCCCGATATTGAAAATAATTGTTATTTAATGTCATATTAACAGCTTCTATAAATTCAGTTAGTGGAAGTGTGGTATGTTCTTTTAATTGATTCCATTTATGTATTATTATGTCTGATAATAGTTCCACATCCAGTGACACAAGTTTACAATTTTCTGGAATTTCGATTTCATCTATGTACCTTTTGAAACTAAAAGAATCTTTAATAAAGTAACTATTCTCCCAGTAATTTTTGATAAGCAATTTGATAGATATTTTGATAACTTATAGAAGGGGGATTTAATGCATGAAACAATAGGTCTTAGAGGAATGCCAGTTTTATGTAGTTTTGGGAGATCATATAATTTAGGTGCAACCGCATTGTGTATCATTAAATTTTCGGCTTCTGTATCGGTGATAATTTTTCTATTCAAAAATTTCTTGATCAAAGTGTTGTTTTTGTTTTGATAAGAATTAGTTACATCACTTTTTAAAATCTTGTATGTACTCGGGTCACTGAGTAGCTCGTTAATTTTGATGTCCTAATCATTTGAGTTCATTACTACTGTTTTAATTGCTTTATCAGGTTTAAGAAACGTTGTTTAATTTTTTTTTGACAGCAATTTGAAGTTTTGTATGTTTATGTTTTTTGTGTCTAATTTTCAATTTATGATTAGTAACAACATTCACTACACTAGCACGGATTGAGTCTTTAACTTCATTTGGTTTATCATGAATAACACCCTCCACAGAGGCAATATACTCACTGATTGGTAATTGTTTTTCATTGATCAATGGTAAAGAGAAATTTTCACCTAGTGCTAGAACTTCCGCAACATCATTTGGAATCTCTGCATCAGAAATGTTATTGAGCCATTGTGTAGTAATTTTTTTTATTTCTTGTTTTTCCCCATTAGACAACAATTTGGAAAATTTCTTCTTGTTTTTATTTTTAATATAGGTAAGATTTTTCGTACTTAATCCGTTCATAATTTAAAAAGGTATTTAATGTATTTTCAGGTAAAAGTGAGTCGACTTGGATCCAGTGATCCAAGTCGACTTATTTTCTATTGTTTTGAGATTTAGACATCAGGTCATGTTTTCGGCAGATCTTAGTAAAATGTATGGTCAGATAGAAGTTAGTCCAGATTTCGCCCTCTGCATCTGATTGTATGGCGTGCTGATTCAAAGGATGAACTTCAAACATTTTCTTTAAACACCGTGACATATGGCACAGCAAATGCTCTATTTTTAGCAACGCGCTGCTTAAAGCAGTTAGCTCTTGAACAGGAGTCATTAAGTTACCACCTTGCTTCCTTGCTAATGACATATCGAGTGACTAGTAGAGCTTCACCCTGGTCATGACCGTATTGTGCGCGTTGTTTCGATCAAAGGAGTGACGGGTGTATGCGATGTTCAGTAGTCAAATTATGCCCACTTCCCATGAATGATTCGTAATAACACAGTATCATTAGTTGTTAGAATAATACAGATGTTACTCGTCTTAACGTATTTAGCTTTAGGCTCAAGGGCCAGTGTGTTACACTATGATTTATTTATTTATTTATTTTCAAATATTCCAATAGACACTATTACAATTGTATAAGAATCGTCAATACAAAAGGAAAAAGAAACTTATTACTATTAATCCTAATCTAAACCTAAACCTATAAGTGACTTAACTCCTAACTCTTGAATGGAATAGATTACCTTTGAGATTAAGTACAGTTTGAGTTTATTTTAAAAGTATTAATATTGTTACACTTTTTTATATCTATTGGCAAGGCATTAAATATTTTAAGTCCTATTACACATGGAGATTTATATTTAATTTCTGTTCTGTATGGTGGAATGAAATAATTATCTGCATTCCTGGTGTTAAGTGAATGTGTTTGCTTATAAGTTGGAAAAGCTTCTTTGTTTTTAAAAATATTATGCATGTTTCTAGAATATATAATCCTGGAAGTGTCAGAATTTTCAAGTCTTGAAGTCAATGAAGTTCTATAGGCAACACCAGCAATACATCTTACAATACGTTTTTGTTTTATAAAAACATCTGCTGCATTTGAAGAAATCCCCCAAAAAGACACACCATACCTCAATAAAGAATCCACCTGTGCAAAGTATAACATTAATAATTCTGTTTGAGGTAACACCTGCCTTAGATTTAATATAACTTAATAAGCACTATTAAGTTTAGAAATAACATGGTTGCAGTGCGTTTTCCAATCAAGAGATGAATCCATACAAATTCCCAAAAACCTAACATTATCAACATTACTTATATTTTTGCCATTCAATTGAAAATTTAAGTTGTCACACCTATTCTGCCTCGCATGGAATCTGACGCAATGGGTTTTATTTACATTAAAATAGAGATGGTGCTCCGAAAACCATGTATATAATTTTTTGAGGGCTATATTTGCTGTTTCTTGTAGGCCTTCGTCTGAGCTACTAGAGACCATTAGAGAAGTATCGTCTGCAAAGGATGTAACTGATATATTTGGTACAATTTTTGGCAACTTATTTGTATAGAGTAGATACAAAAATTGGCCCCAGTACTGTTACTTGCGGTACCCCCATAATAACCATTAAACAGTCCGAAGTTACCACCATTCTAAAACCATAAGATTCCACGTAAGGAATGCCGACATACTGTTTTCTATCCCTTAAAAATGACTCGACCCATTTTATAGCATTTTCCCCAAAGCCATAGCTCTTTAACGTTTCCAGAAGAATATCAAAATCCACACAGTCAAAGGCACTGCTGAGATCGCAAAAAACTCCAACAGAGCCCTCGGCTGCATCGGCACATTCAACAATCTCCTGATACAAAGCATGCATGGCAGAACTAGTAGACCTATTATTTTGAAACCCATGCTAGTGCTTTCCAATTATTTAATTCTCCATCAAATACATGCTCAATCTGTCTTGAAAACAATATTCAAATATTTTGAAAAATGGAGAGCATAATGTGACGGGTCTGTAGTTTTCCATTAAATGTTCATTATCTTTTTTATAAATTGGCACAATTTTTACTGTTTTCAAAGAAGTAGGAAATTTTCCTGTACAAAATTACAAATTAACTAAGAATGTCATCGCGCAGGTTATTTCAAACAACACTTGTTGACCAATGAAACCAGGCACATCGTCAGGCCCACATGACTTATTCTTTTTTAGCTTATTTTTTATTAGGTGGAAAAAATCATATTCAAAAGGAAGCAGCAGAAACGGATTTCTCCAGCATTCCCCATCAATGTTGTTCTGACTCACACCATTCAGTTCATTGTCTATTTTATTTGTTAATTCGAGCCCCGCATTTTTAAAGAAGCAATTAAATGAGTTTGCTACAGTCTTAGGATTGCCCGTGTAATCTCCAGATTCATCAAGTATTGTTATTGGATTTGGTTCCTTTTTTGATTGGTTACATAAATAATTTATTATATTCCAGGCACATGAGACCGGATTATTAGCTCTGGATATTTTTTGTTGATAATATTGTTTTTTAGTATCACTGATTAATTTATTGTGTATTCTTTTGCAACTGTATAATGTATAAGGAAATATTTTGTTTTGAAAAATTAAATATATTTTTTAAATTGTTGCTTGATTTTTTAATTTCAGTAGCAACCCAGGGTTTTTTATTATATTTATAACATTTTTTAAAGGGAAGCACAAATCAAAGTAATGTTTAAATGTATTGAAAAAATAGCAGTATGCCTCATCAACATCATAGATTGAAAGCAGAGGTGACCGATTTTCCTTGCTTAATGCAATTTTAAATTCATCTATTGATTCAGAATTGTATATCCTGGAATAAAATGAATTGCATTTTTTCTGAATCACAATATTAAGGTTGACATATATTGATTTATGATCACTAACTAGGTTGTCTACAATTGTTGTATTCCTATGGTGGAAATTTATATAAATGTGATCAATGATAGATGAGATGGAGGCTGTGGCCCTTGTTGGCTCATTTATAATATTAAATAACCCAAATTCTTGGCAAATATTTTTCAGATCCATATAAGATTTATCAATAACTGTCCTATTACAATAATTGAAGTCGCCATATAAGATTATTTTTTTATTATTTTAACAATATGCTGCAATGTATCTCGAATCTGAAATAAAAAGCATTGCAGGTCGGCAGAAGGTGATCTATAGCAATTTATAATTACACAATTTCCCTCACCAATCACACCATGTTACCCCACAAACTTCAAAAACTTTTTCTTGACAAAACTTTTCTAATTTTAGAACTTTATATTTGATGTTATTTTTTATCCATATAGCAACACCTCCACCTCTATTAATTTGTCTACAAAAATAACTACCCAAGGTAAAATTTTGAATATGTAAAGTTCCTATTGAATCCCTGCATGCCCAAGTTTCTGTAAAGCATAGGAAAATTATGTTCTTAAGTTCTTCTAGATCACATTCGAGTTGACCACACTTCACTATATTCAAAGCCTGGCAGTTTAGCAGAAGGAGCTGAGCTTCATCCAAGGGACTTATGGTCGACTCCAGTTCCTCGTCTTACTGTAGTGAAAATTTTGCCTCAGCTTTGGGTTATGAAGAAAAGGCTTAACGCTAATATTTTCTGGCCATAAATTGGTGTTCAGGATATTATTTTCATATTGCGAGTTTACTGTGAGCCTATAGGCAAGTCTCGCCACAGCGCTCCCCTGCCCTTTCAGCCCAACTGGTTCACACCCAATAACGGATATTTTATTTCCCTCGAGGTATGCTTTAAGCTCGGCTTTAAGCTTCTCCTTGGTGGATTCTAAGCTCAAATTTCCCACATAGAAAACTTTACAATCCTCTGCGGCCCTGATTGAAGAGCTGACCGTCTTTGAACCAGTAACATGCTGTGCTCTGGGTCCTTCTTTTCCCAACTATCCCACCTGAAAAGTGCTGCTTTTTGATGCTGTTCCCCTAGTCAAAGAACTGCCAGTTCCATTTGTTCTTTCATGGCAGTACTCCGGACATTTTCTTTAGACACTTCAGGTTCTGGGTTTATCTATTTTGGTAGAAAACTGGAAAGTGATTTTATGATGTCAGCATTTCATTGTTTTATGGTGGCATTGATTTCATCAAAAGGCTAGATTTTACATCACATGAAAGGTTGATGATTTCGTTCATTGCAGTGTGTATATTAGATTTAATACTACCTGCTATTACATCCACCAGAGGACCCACATGGTAATCCACCTTATTAAGATCAATAGGCAGTTTAGCTATGCGTTGGTTTGTGGTTTGTTCCTTGAGAGCGTCTACTTCGCAGGAAAGTTCTTTATGTTTTTCATCATAGTTCACTTCTAGACTCTTTAGATTCTTTTCAATCCCATTTAAACGAGTTTCAACCTTTTTCTGTTCATTCTCTGAGTCTGTCATGAATTTAGAAATTTTTCCTCCATACTAATTAGCTTTTGACTTAAATGCTGTATATTTTTGAAATGGCTCTCTCTGCAACTAGGACAGAAATGGAGCAAAGATCTTGTTTTCAAAATCAGTACTCGCACTTCCGATGCACTAATCCCTGCACATTCACTACATACCACACATTTACAGATATCACATGGGTATCCAAATAATTGTGCTTTTTCATCTTTTAGCACACAGGTTTGCTTGCATTTGTAACATGAAGCCATATTTTTCCTCTGGAGATCTTGAAATCAGAATTAGAATGTAGTCAACGACAAAGTAGAGGGTTTGGCAACGTTGCCCGGAACCAGTGTCACTCTCGGTGTTTACGTTTTAATAAAAGTGCAGAAAAATTTGATTTCAAGAGCTGCCCACAATGTTGCCCGTGGGATAAGTCACCAATGTACTGTTTTCACCAAAATCCTTATTTATTTAGGCTCTAATACACTAAAATTCTGACTAAAATTCGCGATGTCAACAAAGGACAACATACAAGGTTGCCAACACCAGAAGCATTTTTGTGTCTATGTTTCTCTAGTGTGAATTTCTTGAAATTCATGTTAATTCCTTCAACGTGGGGGACATGTTAAGAGTTCTAAACAATAAACCGCGAACCGAACAAACGGCGTGTTGACGTTCTAACAATAACGCCAGTTATCAAAAAATGTTAACGTCAAAAATAAAAGTTTAACTGCCACTTTTTATTTTGAGATTCGGCTCTTCCACAAAAAGTGACGTGACGCCCATTTCAACTTATTTAATGTTCCACGTCTAAACAAACGGTAGGTAGCTAGTCTAAGAAAAGTTTTTCTATTCATTCAAGTATACAGTCAGCTCACACAGAGCAAAGTTTATACGTCAACACATGTTCTAGGGAGAAATCGTACTTTGACAAACTATTTGAACACACATTATTTAAATTAAACTAGAACTTACATAGGACAGAAGACAATTTATCTGCAGTATTGTACAAAGCCCATATATTTGGAGCCCAATAAGCATGACAGAGGCCTCTTTTAAATGGAAATAGTCTAGACAACACCTGCAAAATATAGAAAATTAAAGCAAATATGAATAACAATACGTTTTAACGTAAAATAAAGTCCACGCTTTGGTCCATAGCAAATTAAGGTGCGATAATTTATTATATTAAATGCTTATATCATTCACAATAAAATAAAGAAAAATCAATTGAGATAATTGAAGAAAAATTAATATGTTTTAGGATTGGTAGGGGAAATTCTTAACACGGGGTTCGTGGATTGCCTAAACCAACATTTAAAGACTCTTCTATAAAAGGAGCATTTTAAACAAACGGAAAACGGATCAGAATGTTATCCTTGTATATTATATTAAAATGAGCTTGTTTAAAAAGCATGAGTTAAAAAAGTGATTTGTTAATGATAATAATGTTGTTAAACCGGCAATAAAAGTTTAGAAAAGCTAAGCTCACTTCATACCCTAAATTAAACAAACAATAAGGCGTTAAACGGTCTTTTTGTTGATATTAGCGATGGTAAGAGCCTGTTAATGGCTGTTTACATTTGCCGCGTAATTTTTAGCATTTGAGGCAATCGCAAACGCGTTTTGTGGAGAAAATGTAAACATTTGAACACTTCATAAGCCCGGCAGAAAACGTAACAGACCACTTTCGTGTAGTTTTAACACATAAAGTACAGGCAATTATAAAATTGAAAAAAAAAACAGTGCCATATCGTATTTTTCTATAGTTTTAGGTTTGCTCTATATACGCCACTGGTAGAGGTAATAAAATATAATCATATATGAGATCACGATACGCATATACCGGTATGCTGATTTCTAGACTCGTTTTTGACCCGCCAGCGTATCTACTTCATTTGGGAGCAAATGTATCTGTTTGACGATGTCATAGCTTATTTACTAAGTAAATTTGTAATTTGTGTTGTGTTTTTAGACATTGAGTGTTATTGTGTATGGACTAGGATTATTTAAAATAAAAGTTTATAGTATAATTATGCCGAACTGTGGTGTGGCTACATGTGAAAACAATAATAAGGGAGTGATAAGAAATATTTTCGGTTTGTAATTCCATGACGAGTTAGTAAAGCAGTGGCTGCGTGTTTGTCGAGAGAAGATAGAATGAACGGAAATGAAGGAGGCATAACATCAAATGACTTTTTTACAACCAGCATATTTAGAACAAGAAATTAATGAAGAACTTTTAAGTGTTATGGAAAACTTTGAAATAAGAGAAAAACTAAGTTTTGAAGCTTTACGTTATGTAGCTGGATATGTGGCGTATAAATTTAAGGATAAATATCTGGCTTGAAGTCATTTCGAAAGGTTCTCGGTCTCTTCTATGCCCAAATATAACGATTTGGGAGCTAGCTTAGAAAATGAAAATAGAATTTGATAAAATGCATGGCTGTTGTTTAAGCAAAGAGAATTTTTTTGTGAAATTAGCCGAAAAACAAAAGGCTGGGCTTACCTGACACGTCGGTGCCATTCGAGGTGATTAAGTGTTTGTGCAGAACGAGAATTTATATTAGATTAAGAGACTTAAACAGAAAATTGGATATAAAATGGCAAAATTCTCAAATTATAAGAAATAATTTGTTAGTTGTGTATGAATAGCTAATATTGTCAACCCCGTAAATACACCACTGCGCACTGCTTGGTATTTTATTTAAAGTTGCATTGCCCAGAAAAATCCATAATAAATTAATTAAATTATATACGGTATACCTATGGGCAGTAAGTTTTCCAATGTACGAAAATAACTATAATATGTAGGTACCTAATGTAAAATGTAAAATTAAAAACATAGAAGTAGGTATTTATGTTCTTTTATTTCTCTCGGTGTAATTAAAAAATAAACAAATCAAATTATGAAAATGTACAATATTAAACACTAATTTAATTACACCGTTGAGGGTATTCCTAAAATTACTTAGTTCATAAATATTGAAATAATATATAAATAACAATTTATACGTTTAAATTATTTCCTATGGTAAAAGTACGTATATTATAACAATTATAATAAGTAATATAATTATGGAATGAAAGTGTTTTTATTCTTTAGTTAACACTCGTATAATTGGAAGGTACTTATTATCCAAAATATCTTTTATAAAATCCCCCAAAACTGCAAATATTGTATTTCAGAACACATGTTCTATACACGCTTACATAGCATAATCGAAATCGTCGCTCCCAGGTGACGTCATGCGTTTCTAGATGGGAGGTTCTGCTATATGTGTATCGTGTGTGAGATACATCTTCTTATACAATAAATATTGTTCCGAAATGCTATGTTTTAATTTTGAGCATTTCGAGATATTTTAGAAAATGGTTTTTTTAAGAACTTTTTGACACCCTGTATCTTGTAAAAGAAAAAGTTTAAGACATAAATGAATATAAAGTTTTCTGCTTACCTTTGATAAGGAATCTACTGTTATAATTTGGTACATAATGTAGGTACGCAGTACTGTTGTATTCATATTATGATAACCGTTCCAGGTGCTTTAAAATATTAAAATAGAATTACTTCAGTTTTCAATTGCATACTTTACCTCGTTTCCTATTGATAGGTATGTAATATGTATTTTTTTAAATAAGCATATTTTAAAGTTGACAAAATCGTGTACAATTTCCCTGGCAAATGCGTAGTTAAGAATATTGTATTAGTAAATGCTTGGAGAAACTATAGCCCATGTTAAAAATAACTTGCTATGACCAGATTATTTGTTAACCGCTTTTATGTACGACTTTAAAGCGTCGCGCAAACCAGAGCGGTGGCGGTAAAATACTGTGCATGTAAGTTAATTAAAGACCGCAAACAGAAGCGATCTGGCAAATACACGTACAGTATTTTACCGCCACCGCGACCGCCTCCGCGCCCGCCACCGCTCTGGTTTGCGCGACGCTTTATTCAGCAACTTCAGCTTAGCTAATAATGTTTATTTCTGTTAATAAAACGTTTGTGGTGGAATCTAGATTATCATCTGCCGAACTAAACAATTTCTATTGTTGTGTAGCTGAAAATATCTCAAGCAAATTAAATAATTGTCAAAAAACATTTATGACCTTTTTAAAAAATAAGACATCATGTTCAAATTCATTTTTCTTTGCACCCACAACAATTCACGAGCTTAAAGATGTGTTTTCCGCCATAAAAAACAATAAGGCACCGGGGTGGGATGGTATCACGGTTGTGTTCCTTGCAAGGCTTCTAGATAGCGCGTTGGAGATTCTAGCACATTGTATAAATAATTCTTTTGCCTCGGGTACATTTCCGAGCTGTTAGAAAGAGGCAAATGTTGTACCACTCTACATAGGGGGTGATGAGAACAGCCCCACGAACTACAGACCGATTGCCTTGCTGCCTGTATTATCGAAAGTTGTGGAGAAAATCGCAAAGAAAAAAATAGCAGCATTTCTGGAAAGGCACGGTCTTTTGAACTCAGAGCAATTTGGTTTCCAGGCTGACAAGGGAAATAATGACGCGGCTGCGGCAATTTTTTGTGACTTATCAAAAGCTTTCGACTGCGTGAGTCACGAAATTTTGCTGCAGAAGCTGCCGTCTTATGGGTTTAGGGGAACTAGTTGGAACTGGTTTCGATCCTATTTCAGGGGAAGGCTTCAATCTGTCATATTTAATGATAGCGTGTCAGAGCAACAAATGGTAAACAGCGGTGTTCCACAAGGCTCAGTGCTAAGACCGATTCTGTTTTTGGTTTATTTTAATGATATTGGAGACTTGGAAGTGGCAGGAAAATTTACTCTTTTTTGCGGACGATGCAACAATACTCTGTGGAGCAACTAGGATCCTAATGCCTTGAGTCAGTCTGTAAATGATGATATGATTAAGATTAAGGAATGGTGCTGTGCAAATAGGTTATGTTTTAATGTGGAAAAACTTGCGTAATGTCTTTTCAGTGCGAATTAGACAATGTATATATTGAACAAAATGTTGTAAATAACTTACAAAGTACAAAATTTCTGGGACTCTACATTGACGATAGTTTGAAATGTGAGTCACACATGACCAGATTGATGGCTAAATTGTCGTCAAATTGTTATGCACTGCGTGTGATTGCTCAGGAGATGGATTATAGCACGGTAAGAAATTTGCATTTTGCATTAATAGAGTCTCATCTGGGGTACGGAGTTTGTTTTTGGGGAGCATGTGCGGGATAACTATTTCAGAGAGTCTATGTTTTGCAAAAGCGAGCCCTGCGTTATGTTTATGGTGTGAGAGGAAGAGATTCTTGCAAACCATTATTTTTGCAGGAACAAATTTTAACTTTGCCTTCGCTGTATATATTGGAGACTGTATGTCTTCTTCATAAAAAGTTTAGATGCGACATTCGAAACCGGGATACTGCGTATAATACTCGCCAGAGTTTTTATATTAAGCTCTCCACTCCTTCAACTTCTAGAGTGAGAAACTCTCTAATCTATGGTAGCCGCCAATTGTTTAACCATCTTCCTCAAAATATAAGGCAGATATTTAACAGAACTAAATTTAAGCGAGAAGTGAAAAAATTGCTCATTGCGATGATGTGAATGAGTTCCTTGCAGATCGATTTTAACTTGCATATGTTCGATTGCCTTCTATATGTTTAGTTTTAATGTGTTTTAATTTTAATTTTAATTTTAAATTTTTAATATTTATATACTTCATCTTTTAGCTATTCGAACTTTGTCAATAAGAACGTATTCTTTGTGCAATAAAGCATTTTGAGTTTTGAGTTTGTAAATGTTTCTCTAAATATTTTTTTTACATTTCGATTTCATTCATTTCTTCTTTTAATTCTTTGATTGTTATTTACTTCGGTTTTAATTTACCTTATTATCCTATCTTGCTCAACCAATGCTAAAAAGACGCACTGGTCAATGAAAAAGAATAAATTTTATTTGGGTAAACCGAAATATGCATACATTCAACATAAAAATATCTACTTTAATGTAGTGTTAAAACATATGAACAAAAACATAAAATTAACCCCAATATGGCCCCGCATATACTTTAGTTTTGTGTTATGTCATAGCTTATATTAAAAAATGGTTACTTACTTGTGGCATATGGTATATAAATGGCATAAAGCTAGTAGCAAAAACTCCAACAACAATACTGCCAAGTTGAAAGATATTTTTAAACACTCCCTTTGAAAAAATGGAATTTAAAGTAAGAGGTTCGGTAAAACAACAATGCCTCAGCAAATAAATCAAGTAAGCAGGTGCAAGATACAAGTAGATGTGTTTCATATTCAAAAGAAAAGTGAACCAAAAAGCAGACCATTTGTATTCCTCCTAAAAAATATGTAATAATTTAATAAAGATGTATCAATGACGCCAAATATAGTATAAGTTAGTATACTTAAATTGAAGAACATCTAATCTTTTGAATGGCAAATATTGTGTCTTAACTCGATATGAAATAATATGGTATCGATCGAACATTTGTTTATTCGAATATTTTCATTTAAGTAGTCATTTAAATTCTTGTTGTCAAATTCCAGCGCAAACTGTATGTGTTGGTATGAAGACTGTTTAAACAAGAGCCTTTCCAATATTTTTGCTATGAAGTTATAGCATTTTTCGATTTATGGAACAATTTAGGCCTGTAAAAATCAGAACAGATTACCGTTGACCATCGGTTTTTAGTATGCTTCTGCGGTATGTCGTTTACGGGAACGTTTGATATGGTCGGCTGCAGTACTTCAGTTTTATTTTATCTGTAGTAGAGCTGCTGTAAGCATTTACTAGCACAGAATGTTACCACTTTATTTTATATTTTAATTAGTATATATCATTGTTTTATTTCATAAGGTTTATAAAATCGAGAAATCATAGTTAAGAAAGAAAGAAAGAAAGAAAGAAAAATATTTATTGCATACAACATAAAATGTATATATACAAAAGGTGTCATTTGCAAAGTACGTTCTTCCATAATACCCAAACGAACAAAAGTACTAAATGAAATATACAACACAATATACAACTTATTAGGTACACTACACAAAGATACAAATCGCTAGTCAAAACTTAATATACGATCACAGTAACAGTTAGAAATACATAAAAATGCCCTCAACCCACTATTAGATGACTTTAATTCAACATTTCTCTCCTTAATTCATTTGCATATACTGTTTTAAAAGTAAACCTACTTAAGCTAGTAATCAAGGGGAATATATCAGAATTCAAAAAATTTACCGATCTATAAGCAAAACATTTTTTAAATTTATCTGTGCTGTGTTTCGGAATGTTATATCTCACTACATTTCTCAAATTCAGATTATGGAGGTCACTTCGAGGAACCAGACATTGTGTCAAATATTCAGAGAACCCATGTTAAGAATGCCATGCATAAAGAGCGCAAAGTGAAGATCAACGCGAAGTTTAAATTTTAGCTGATAGTTATCAAGGTATGTTGAAGTAATATGGTCATACTTACGCCCTCCATACACAAAACGCATACATGAGTTCTGGGCCAATTGGACTTTTTGTTGATACTCAGCATTAAGAAAATAATAATAAACAACATCACAGTAGTCAAGCTGTGAGAATAGCAACGAGTCAACCAACAGCATCTTGATATGCTGGGGAAGTAAGTGTTTAAATGGGTACAGGCCTTTCATTTTGAGATATAATAATGACAGTTTTTTCAACACATGCGACTGAAAGCTCAGGGACTCATCAAAAATCAAACCCAGATTCTTCGTTTGCTCCACACGAGGTATTACAATGTTATTAACATAAATAAATAATAAATAAATAAATAAATAAATAAATAAATGTTTATTTACGGACCAGCCATTTACAAAAAGTCTAATACAAAAGCAGAACAAGGTGCATTCAAAGCAGAAAAAATAAATAAACTAACAGACAATAAGCACTGGTCTCCTAGGGTAAAAAAATCACATATAGCCAAAGTAAACAAGATATCAACAAATCAATAAATATCAATACATACATATATAAATACTCATTAATAAAACAAAATAACATAGCAAGTGTCAGATAGGTGCATCAAACACACACCAATTAGACATCACCATACATTCCTTATTTTTGATTTGAAAAGATTCAGTGAATCACTAAAAAAATCAATGTTCTTCTGTCGAATCAATTCATTGGCTGTTGATGCGAAACGAGTTAAAGATGTTCACAAAACAGTACAAGTTGAATTTAACCCTAGCTGATTCAGTGCCAATAATTAGGTGAGAACTCTTGTTTGCATTCAATAACAGACCGTGTCCAGTTGACCAAGTGAAAACTCGCTCCAAGTCACTGTTAAGTTCACTCAGTATCCTACCTGAATCCTGAGGCCTGAAAGATGTGAGAAGCTGAGTGTCGTCAGCATATAGATGAACCGAACAAGAATGTACCTGATTTGGGAGGTCGGAAACATAAATCAAGAACAACAAGGGGCCAAGAATGCTCCCCTGGGGAACTCCACAATCAATAGTACAAGGATCAGATCTATTACCGTCGATCTCCACAATCTGTCTTCTCTGTGCAAGGTACCCACTAAGTTGATAAATATTTTCTGACATTAACAAAGATTTTTATTATCTTTATCTGCGCGAATAAAAAATTCACGCTTCTCCACTGGTATATATTCACTTAATGGATAGCCCTCCACTCATTACAACTCTAGCCCAATTTTTTGACTTAAACTACTCTATAGTAAGCAAAATCAGAGATACATCACAAGACCCAATATTTGTTTAAATATCAACTTGAATAAAAACTTAATTTTATAAATAATTACCTTCAACATAAATGCGATTGATAGCAACAATATTCCATACATAATACCATTATATTGAAAATGTATGTGATCTACCATAATCAAACCACAATTCGTTATAAGCAATATTGGTAATACTACATCCCTTTTCCAACCTTTTGGCAGGGCGTCGCAAACTCTACAACAATGCAACATTTAATAAAGAAAATACTCTAGAAAATTAGATAAACTATTTGGATAAATACATTTTATTATATAAATATATTTTGAATATGACAATGACGATCCATTGTGAAAAGGCTGCTGTTAAAGTGGAGGCCCACAACATGGCTGTATTAAACGTGTACCGGCCTCCAAGTGGAAACTTTGGTAGATTTATGCAGATGCTGTAAAAGTTGTTCATCAGGAGAAATGCATATATATTATGGTATTTGACAATTTTAATATCATTTTCAACTCTAATATACAAATACAAATATGTTGAGAACAGAAAGCAAAAAATTGAAAATTAATAATGTTTCATGTGAGAAAGTATTTTGATCTTGGACACGACCTGGAACTTGTTCCAATGAATAAGTAACACTCATGATGATCGCTTTAGTATCTCACAAAGTCTGCGAAATCGTCGTGTAAACTGCTGTAGAAATCAGAAATTGACTTCACATTCGAAATGACAATGTAAGCAAACGGACGGTTAAACGAAGACTTACAGAAGACAATCATACCATCAGTTGTAGACCTGTTACAAGACTAGAACTTCTTATGCATCATCATATTGCTCGACTTTCGTTTGCCAGAAATCATAAGCACTGGGTTGAAAATGAATGGGGACGGATTTACTTACAGGAACCAGGTTTAGCCTCCAATCTCCAGATGGTAGAGGGACTGGCAGAATGTACCTTCAGTCCTAGAATACCTAGCTACCAAGGGGTGAAATTCTCCAAGATATTGATTTGATTTGCAGATCACTTTCTTCTAATGCGTGACAATACCAGACGTAACACCCTGAGAATAACTCAACAGTGATAAGCGTTAAGTCCAGATGCAAACCTAATCGAAGATGTTTGACATATGCCTGTGTCAAGAATGCAAAGTCATGTTCTTCCTCTTTTTCTCTTACATCAGTTGTAACAAGTTCTTCAGATCTTTGCAATAGGTATATAATAGTGTGAAACATATTAATTCAAATTTATTAAAACAGGCTTTTTCAATCCAAACAAGCAATAATGTAGAATTGGATACTTACCTATGGACTCCATAAATATATATTAAATCAGTTACAATCACTGACAGTCTTTGAAATAATATAGTCATATCTGATGCATAATTTATATTATCAACCTTCAACATATTCTTGTCAAAATATATTGCAACTAAGGATAACAGATATTCAAACCAAGCAAACAACGGAGGATAATCTAGAGTCCATTCTGAAGTATGTTCGTAATACCATTTCTCTCTAGGTAGTGAATGAGTAATGGCCAACCAATTTCTGTGTACCTCAAAGTCTGTTGACCTGCTACAAAATAACAGAGTTTAAGTGAAATTATAGGATAAGTTGAAAGTTGGCTATTATTATGTTTCATGAGATTCAAGAAGACTATTAAGTTATTAAAAATGAAAATATCTGGTTAAAATGTCAGTGACATAGTTTAGGTGCAATTTTTCAGTGCTGAATACATTTTAAAGAGGTGCAAAATTATTATATATTATCCATATAATAAATTTAAAAAGTAGGTACTTACTAAGCTGGAACTAATAACAACTTTACAGAAGAAGTGAGTAGAGTTGTGGCTATTATCATTTTGATCTTTTTTAGAAAGTGTCTGCTGATCTGCTCTGTTTCAACATGATATCTGAAAAAAAGGATTCAGTTAGCTGAAAACAGATTTCCTAAATAAAGTTAGTAGTTATGAACTTATTAGATGCCCTTCGTGGCATAGAAAAGGTGTATTTTTAGGTGCTCTAATAACGATACTCAACAGATGACTGACGACGAACAAGTGAACTTGCGAAACAAACACATACCCCAAAATCCGTGTATTATTTTTTTTTATTTATCAGCTGATTGATGACGAGATTATGATTCTATTGTAGCACACCCGTACGTTAAATATGAATGACTTAGAAATAAAATCGTTCAGAATGAAAAATTGGCCAATTATTATTTGATTCAGTGTTGCCACAAGCACTTTTTTTTTCGAGGTAGATTCACATAAACCAGCGGGGTGGTTATGGGTCGGTGAGGGGTAGATTAAATAAAAGCTAATATATTCACTATTTTTCATTTAGGATTCGTAAATTTTACTAACGTCTAACCGCTGACGGTAACTGACTATCCATATGGTATTATTTATGGCTTTGCATAACCCTCCGCTCGCTTCGCTCGGTAAGGGGCTCAATCAACAAGAACTAACCAAGTGCTTACCAATACTAACCCAAAATTAAGAATTATTGCTTTTATTAATTTACCTTTTTTCTTAATTTTGAGTTAGTTTGGGTTTATTTTGGTTAGCACATGGTTAGTTCTTGTTGATTAAGCCCTCGTAGCGAGCGAAGCCAGCGGAGGGCCATGCACAAATCCATAATAATACCATATGGATAGTCAGTTACCGTCAGCGGCTAGACGTTAGTGCAAATTTTGCGTTAGCCTAAGCATAAATCTGAACCTTCCCATGGAACTCACTACACTAATCAACTAACAGTTTGACGCTGGACAGAATATATTCACAGTTTTAGCACAACACAACAATTAACAAAAAACAGCAACTTTTTAGTTGAAGTGACAGGCCGATTTTGTCGTTTTACGGTTTTTTCCTCAGAAACATACGTGGAAACACATAAATTGAGTGTTTTTACTCAATTTTTAGTAATTTTTTTATCGGCGGAAACCTAATACTAATCAACTGTCTCCCGGTACAGTGGAGTAAATAGGGGTGCTGAGTGGGGTAAAAAAGGTGTACGAAAATGGAAAATATTCGGTTTGCAAAGGCAAATTTTGCTAAAAGTATGTGCTATTTTTATAAACATTCCAGTGGCTTAACAAGGAAAGGGAAAAAGAGCTCCACTTTCCCGTTGCAGTTCATTTTTTTTTATGGTTCTACTAATATTTCACTTCGCGCATGGCCCTACGCTCGTTCCGGGGGCGCAACTGAACAAAACTAATCCACACTAACTCAAGGCATGCACAATATGAGAAAAAAAAGAGATTTTCGGGTGTGTATTGCCTATATTTCTAGTGTTTTTGCTTTTTTTTCAGCTCAAATGTGATGGATCCTCCGATTTCAAATATGTTTTTTCATTTTGAGCATGCCTTTAGTCAGTTTTGTTTCGTTGCAACTGCAACGAGACAGTGGGGCCCTTTTTCCCTAACCTTTTTACGCCACTGGAATATGTATAAAAATACCACATTTTTAACAAAATTCATCTTTGCAAACTGAATATTTTCTTTACCTACAACTTTTTACCCCACCCAGCACCTCAATTCGCTCCACTGTCTTGCAAAACATTTGATTCCGCATGGCCCTCCGCGCGCTTCGGGGGCTCAAGAAAAGGAAACTAACCAGGTGCTAACCCAAGACATACCCAAAATCAAGAAAAACTGCTTAGAAACATAATCTTAAAAAGAAATAAAAAAAGCAACGGGGATTGAACCCGGCCGTCCAGGTGAGACCCAGCTGTCTAAACCTCTACACCACGAGACCTCTTGACAGAAATTGATTGCATCACGAAGACATATTGTAATAATCGACCTCCATCATAGGAGATCGGTGATTGTAATACGAGATGGATCGACCAATAGGAGAGGTCGATTTTTACATAGTGCACTATTTGTGTAAAGGATCTTAAAACGCTAATAATATCGTTAAATTAACCGACACGCGTTTTCTAGCGACATCTATTAGAAGAATGCCTTATTAAGTTATTATGACAGCTAAAAAATGCCGAAAACTATAAAGCTTCGTCTGGACTTCTTTAAAGACAATGTCTAGATTCTTGATTATTTCACTCTTTTAACTATTGAATAATTTTTTTTCGTATAATTAACTTTTTTTATAACTGATATTTTGGGAGCGGGGTAGATATGTCCGAGGGGAGCGAGAGAGCGAAATTGTATTAAAAAGGGGTAGATCTGCCCCGAACGGGGTAGCAGTGGCAACACTGATTTGATTTGTTTGTACACAACAGACAAAAAATTATGACAGTCTTCTTTTTCTTCTTTCTTATTTGTTTTATGGCACTGCTGCAAGGCAATTTGCCAGCACGATTAGGGGGTGACCTCGTTGCATTAAACTCTTGCGTAACGCTGAAATTTGTCAACACTTGGTTATTATTATTACTTTTATACTTTTAAGCTGACTAAATTGTGACGATGAGAGGGCAATATTAGTCTGGACAACACAACATAGAAGATTGGACATATATATACACAACACATTGAGAATCTGGAAGAAAAAAAAGGGATACAAGTTGAGCATTATAACTTAATTTTATTATAATTCAAGAAATGAATGATTAAGCTGGTTACTTGTAAGCATAGTTTAGATATAATCTTATATATGGAAATTGGTGCAGAAAAGTGCATATTGATGAATTCATTATATAAGTTTAAATTTGCGATGCTCCTAATAGGACAATCAAAAAATATATGATTAAGATCATCGATTCTACCCACCGATCTCCATATATGGATAACCACAAAGCGATCCAAATCATAC
>JAEQML010065957.1:0-20417 GCA_016904865.1 Pissodes strobi
AGTAAACAAAGTATCTAAGCGATAAGGTAGAGGTGCTAACATAACTCGGGCAAAGGGGGATGACTTAAAAAGAGTGAGTTAACATCCCTGACAAAGCATATACCACTTCTTGGGCTCACCAGAGACGATATAGTCACAAGGTACAATTTTGAACACACCCGGACATATTCCAGGCGGAAATTATCGCCATAGGAAAATATGCGCAGTTTAACCTCGAACAGAAACTATAGAAAGAAGAGATTGCACCTAGATAGGCTAAACGAACTAGGCAAGAATAACAAATTATCCCTTCAATGGATACCAGGACACGCTGGAATAGAAGGCAACGAAAAAGCAGATCAATTGGCAAAAGTAGGAGCACAAACTCTGCTTTTAGGATCGGAACCTTTCTGTGACATAGCGACGCACACCTACAAGGAAGAACTCAAAGAGCGAACCAAATGAATTAGTCTATGGGAAGGGCTTACAGGGTTAAGGCAATCAATGTGTTTCTAGGGTCCCCTCACCGAGGAAGATAAAAACACCTTCTAACACTGACTAAGAACAATCTCTAGCTTTCTTTCCTTATCTAGTCTCTATTTAATTACCATTCAATTTGGTTATCTAATAAGAGTCAAGTCTTTATTTTGTACATTATTTGCTTTAAAATAAATTGATCAAAATTAAATTTTGGACAGAAGTTCTGTTCACATTGGCGAAGGGATATATTAATCAATTTCAAATTTTATTACATGTTTTATCATTATTCATCATCACCATCATGGATGCATGTTTCATCATTTTCCGGCGAAACAAACTGGGGGTTATTTCTATGTCTTTTGCTTAATAATTTCTTTCTCAAGAATAAATAACTGACGTTCCTTGCCAATTGAGACAAAACAGTTGATATTCCTGGTGAATTTTTTAACTGCCTCGGAATGTATTTTTTGTATGTTTTGGTGCTCCTAGTAAGCATCATACCTGATCATATAACCAGAATATCTTCCGATGATGTCACAGAACAGATCTATGGCATCACTCTCCAAGAAACCCGGAGAAACCCCAAGGGTACAGAGATATCCAAGAATATTCCATTCTAATTTTATTTTCCATCTAAACTCTATCAGTGGAAGGTTCAAATAAACACATTGTTGAAATTTTAGTTAAGTTCGTGTTTGGTAAATTAAATTACAATTAACAGAAGGGCAATTAATATGTAACAGGTGCCAATTCGTAGAAAATTTGAGATTTTCAACTACACCTCTAGGGGCTATCTTTATTAAGATACTAAATTTTAGAAAGCGCCTGAACACTACTGTTTGATTGTTAAAGTTAGCCTTACCCTTTTTAATAATATAAGGCGACCAATCACACAAACTATAGGTTATATTTTTAAAATTTCAATTAGAGTTGTTTCATATTATAGTAATTGGTGAAGGTGCCAGAATAGCACAAAATTTCCGTATTTGCAAATTATGTTAACGTAAGTGGCAAACTGTAATATCGATCAAAAGTAGTTTTTAAAATTTTTCATACGTAGCGCCTATTATTTATTATTAAGATATTATAGCTGAGTAAAATGCTTAATGTATATATTAGCAACATAGGCAATATATTTATAAACACCATTCGCAAATAACTCTGTTCATTTACGGAGTTGTGGTTTGAAACTTTTAGTAAAATGAACTACAACAAAGTTTCATCCACAATACCAAAATAGAATTTTTGCGCTAGTCGAGTGCAAATATTTTGTTTCGGTATTGTGGATAGAACTTTGAAGCATGATCATTTAATTTAAACCATTATTTTCATTAACACTAGTGCCCTCGACAGATGATAATGATAATTGCGGTACATCAAGGCAATTAACGAAACATACACATAATGAATTATTTACATACTACTAAGCTTTTTAAGAGAAATATAGATCTATTGGAAATAGAAATAACAGTTTCTGCTACAGAATACCAGTGGAACTTTTTCTTTAACTCCATCTGGAATAAAATTATATGGGCCGTTATTTCGCATTTAACTAAATAATTTAGTTTCTTCTCTTCAGATTGATTTATTCTGATAAGTTCAAAACTTTCAGATGCTCGAAAATAGGGGAACTAATTAAACTTTCAGGTTAGTTAGCATTTTGTTCGAGAAGGTCTGTAAATGCTGGGTTAAATTATGTTTCAGTTTAAAATTGTAAAACTTTTCTGTTTTGTTGGAAATTCGAGCGAGAAATAAAGTATGCGTTTCAAATTGCATCAGACTGAAACATAATTGTTTCGTCTATTAAAATAGAACGCTCGTATATGAAGAGTTGAAAGCCTAATCAGCTTAGTCATTAAACATGAAAAAGAAAATTAATTGTCTGAAAAATTAGCTAGAATAACCAGTTTTTAGGAAACCCTTTGTTTTAGGAAAAACAAACATTTATAATTTTTTTTTAAACTAAACGACTTGCCAATATTAATTTAATACAAACGGGAAAAACATTAAACTTGCTCAGCCGCAATAACTACCACATTATTAGCCCTAAATACTAAGTAGTTGCCGAGAAGGTGGCCTGCTTTTACACTGGTTTTTTAATTATTGATTTTTTAAGCAAATAGATGGTTTCTAATGAAGAATATCTGAAGTTGCAACACGATTTTCTTATTAATTTTAAAAAGCAAAGTATTCTAATTAGAGCGAACCTAACACCGGAGAGTAATGTATGCAATACCCGGCTCCAGGTGTGGAATTAGTGAGCGCCACCAGTTCTGCCACTAAACTGGAAAAGCTCCGCTGGGGTTATGCGGGGTTGTTACGCACGCTTTATTAAACAAGAAAACACAATCTTAACTTACGGTTCGGTCTATTGGCTTCTAGTTTTTTTTTTATTTAAAACAGCAACAATCTAACAGTAAAAGTGAAATACAAAGGAATGGCAACAAAAAACTATTAAGTTCTTAATGATGATTGGACAATATGATGATTGTACTGAGACTAATTCTGTTGGTAAACTCGGTACTGTATGCCTTACAACTAAAAACTCTAAGCACTACTATCCGAAGTGATCACTTTGGTTTACTTAAGATTAATAGAAACATGTAAAACCAAATGCATCAATTGCCGCACTAATAATGAATGCAGTAATAATAATATTATCAGTTAATAACGAAAATCACAATAAACTAAATCAACCGGCCGCTAGATTTATATTAAAATAATTCGAACGATTATATCAATCACCCGAAAAACAAAATAACTATTAAAATTAATAAAGCTATCTTAAAGCTCGATGAACAATGCTAAATTTATATTTAAAAAAATAATCGGAGATATACCACGTTAGATCCGAAGGTCTGCTGCTTAAAAGGCTGCAGGCTCAGCAGTTGAGGTGAAAGTCACCTGCTCGAGAATGAGAGCCCTCCTCAAAGGTGCAACCCTGTAGTAAAACCTGTAGACACCCTGTGAAACCTTGTAATGGCTTCTGGCCCCTGTAGTAAAACCCTGTAATAACCCAATACTAATTAGACTAAGCTCCTTACTTCAATGAAGAAATTATAGCCCTCCTTGCATATATATTTTTTTATAAAACAAATCACCCCAAAAATTGTCAATGAATTTTCAGTAACCATCAGCAAATAAAAGAAATACAAATGGTGCAAATAACTTAAATATAAACAGAAATAGGTATGAACCACCCCTAAATAATATAAACTTCCCCATATGATCAAAACTACGGTTACATTAAGAAAAAAGTTCAGATATGATAAAAGGAAAACGTTAGAATATCCTATGGAATGCAATGCAACTGGTGGTCGATGTAAAAAAATAACACAGCTAAAAGCAATCAAATCATTAAATTAGACAAAAAAAACTTTAGCAATAGGTAAAAAAAGTAAATCTTACCTTGTGTAGTATTAATACCCCGATAAATCGGTTGTGTCAAACACAAATTAGGGACAACCTTAAGATCCCCAAAGGGGTAGTATAACAGAAAATACTAGAGGTTGAGTCACCTACAACTACACTTCAGCATTACACTTTCCCACTTTCCAGTAAGTATTTATAGAGGCACGAGATCATCTGTTTCAATCAATTTGCGTTCGCCAATTCCAAGGAATTTGGAAAGAGAAAAACGTCAGATCAGAAAAAAATTTAGTGCCAAGAGCAATGATCGAAATGAAGAAATAGTCGATAAGAGGAATACTTGTGGGATAATAAACGAGAACTAAGCGTTGTAAAACGGCTGCGGAAGCAACAACTAACGAGCTGAAATTAAATTTTTTAATAAACTATAGGAAATATTCCTAAACAAAGCAATAAATCTGTAAAAATCCCGATCGACAGCAACAATTAAGTGAAAAGAGCCCATTATTAATATTCAAGGCTGCCAATCGAATATTACAAAACTTATATCATGCCCTTTGAAAAGATAAATATAAAGTAGAAATCTCAAATATCAAAGCCCACAACGGTCGGTAAGAAGGTGAAACTACAAAATATCCTCAAAACCACTAAAGCGTAAGAAAGGAAAACAAACATTGTCGTTTGAGGGAAAATAAAAAAAAAGGAAAACCACGGGAAAATATGTGAGGGATACGCCCCTAATCCCTGGAACACTATGAGAAGAAACGACAATGAGCAATGTATGCAGAGATCAATAAGTCTTAGAAGAAAATAATCAAGAGGTACTAGTTTTTTACTATTAAAGAGAAAGAAAAGTGTAATACCTGACAATTATTCTCGAATTAACAGGTAAACAATAAAGCAGCAACAGTATCTCAAAGCAAATGAGTGACCCCAATAAGTCAAAGCAATATCAGGCTGAGATTAGAAGTGAAATATTCAAATCGAAAGAAGTATATGAATTTGGCCGATCTAACGAGGATCAAAGGTAGGCTACAAACTCAGTTCCTAAATACAGAACTGCAAGTGAACATAATTCTTGTAATATAACTAAGCAAAGTTAAACTAATAACACAATATCTGATTTTAGTTGTTTTATAAACCTAAGCGAACCGATATATTATCTACTAAAATAAATACAGTTACACAGTGCTGAAGGACAACATAAAGAAAAGGATGATCAGAATAGCCACTTACGGCCACAACAGTGTTATAAAAGCTATTACCTAAATGCTGCAAGTGGAAGTCCGCTAAACTTACTAACAACAAATCAAATAAATGAATTTGTAATAATTATTAAAAATTTATACCAGAAAATATAGAATCTTTTGTTGCTAAATACAGCATATAAAATGAAATTTATAATAGAGTGGCAAATTTAGACTGTTACAAAGTGTAAGTTAAAAATTTCTTAGAAGTACCTATGTAGGTGCAAGAGCGAGAGACATAAATACGTCAGAGGTTCTTCTTTGAAACCTGTAACTGAATGATTATACATTTTAGTGAAATAAAGTCGAAAAACTCATAAATACTAGAAAATATTTTGAAGGAAAAGTTAAGGTTAATGCAGATTTTGAACTAAAGATGGTGCAAAACTTCATACGTCAAGTTTTCCATGTCTAGCTTCAAACCATATGTTTGTGTAAATTAGCTTCAAAATCACATCAAGGGCCAGTGGCGGCTCGTGGGTCTATAAAGTGGGAGGGCGCAGAGGTAGAAAGGTAGGCCAATGCCCGCTGCAAGTGCCGCCGGAAAACTTTCGGGGTGCCACGCCCAATTTTCGCCCAAAAGTCGTTAAAATCGTTAAAAAACATAGTCGTGGGGTTCCTTGTGACCAATATGTTTATATTTTAGAATAAGAAGAATTTAGGAAAAACGAATAAAAAACATTAACATGACGATAATGTTGTATGTAATTGTAATAAGCATATAGTTATTTCGTTTTTAAATATAAATATATAAAATATTTTAATAGTTTCCTACTAAATTTTTAATAATTAACAACAAACACGACCAACAGAATTAACAGCATCCTTCCCCGCTTGACCGTCTGTTATTAATTATATAGGTAAGTCCGAAAAACGCAAACGTAAATCGAACCGAATATGGAACTACTTGATTGACCCAAAATACCCAAATAAAGTGCATTCTTTATTTTTTACCGCCCGTCGGCCAGCATCGACAATTTGTCCAATAGGAAGCCGACAACCTGTCTGAAAATAGCATGTGTGTGTAGCATGAATACCGAAAATATTATTAATTTGTTGACCTATTTTTTAGATATTACCACGTTAATGAATTCCTCATAATTTACAGGTCTGTTTTTTAAAATATATACCACTGATGAATTAATTTTAACAAAATAATTTGCCGTAACTTTCTATTAAACAAACACTAAACAAAAATAAAATGGTTCAAAGTACTTATTCGGAATTACCTACTTAAGTTTAGCATCGTCAATCGTCACTATATTATTTCTCTAATCGCAAAATGTCAATCAACACTCTAGTCAAAACAAACGCGACAAGTGGTAAAAATCACAGATCAAAGGAAAGCCCTCACGGGGACGCAATAAGAATGTGTACGAATCGGCCATTCCAGGTGGCGGTGAAACCAGCCGTTGCCATAGCAACCTCGTAAACAAAATAGAATACAACGTGCTTTATGGCAATCGGTGACGTAAAATCAGGACGCGTGAACCTGGGCGAATGTTAGTAAATTGCTCTAGTACTTTAGTACATAATTAGATAATGGTAATGCTAAATATGCTGAAAAATGTACAAATAATTATTAATATTATTATTGGCATAATAGGAATAGGTGTCTAATATTTTATGATTTTTTTATGGAATTTTTGGGGGGCACGTGCTCCTGTGCCCCACGGCAGGAGCCGCCACTGTCAAGGGCTACACTAGAGTAACACCTAAGTGTTTTAAAATAAAGCCATAAAGTAACCATACAAAAGCGTATTTAAAGTAGAAGTAACAAAAAGCGTGAAACGGAAACTGACGGGAAATCATTGTCTCCACCTCCAGCGAAGATCTTTGTAACAGGTTCATTTAGAGAAAGTTATGCAAAACAGGTGGCTGAAGAAGCTGTAATAATTGACAAAATATTTAACACAACACCATGCCTACATATTGAACTCTTCTTGAACCCTTTGGAAAAGCGCGGGTTGTACTGTGCCTAGCAGAGCAGGAGATTGAGTTTATAAGGACAATTAGGTTCAAAATAATCGCTTCACTTCAATACTTATTCGCACTACAATTATTAACTTTTTATCTTACACCTAGTTTTATTTTACCATTCGAACCGAACCGGTAAGAATAGTATCGGATATTCAATGGTACAGAGGTATAGAGAGTAGAAAACTATAATAGATAGACATCATTACAGTACCCGTTGTACTGTCGAATTTCAATGGCGCTGCTGTTCTTTTAGTTTTATATATTTATACACAAATGACAGATGTCAGTACCCATCAAGTTCGCTTGAAATTAATTTTCCTTGAAATATGATCAGACAATTATTTAATAATTTTAAAACAAGTATTAATATTATGATTATTTTTATACAAACACAACTTGAAAAAAAACTTATTTTATTATGTCAGTTAATTCCAATGTGTAAATTTCCATGATTTGAAGCGGCCAACCATTGCTTCGTGACGGAAAGTGGAACTATGTTATTTGTCAGCGAATGCACTTTTAAGAAACTCCAAATCGATGAGAGGGAGAAGTAAGTTTCTGAACTAGAATACCTGAGTACAAACTTATAATCATTGCCCTGGATGAAAATTATCGATCTAAATTATTTCCATAGCAAAACAAATAGACGAAATCATATTATTTCCTTTCAAATCCATTATGGTTTAGCCAGGTGGATTGTTTTTCTCTGTGCACGACATATGAATAAGTTATGTCCTTCCTTCTTTTAACCCATAACAATATACCCAACAACAATAATTTCTTAAATTATTTATGACCACAAAGGAGGGGGTGGTAATTAACTTTATAATTAACCACTTTAATTAGCGAACTGTATTACCATAGGTTGGTGGGGGTTTTATTTATAGGGTGTGAATAAAAACATGTATTTTAGGTATTACGTATTTTAATATTGCAAGATTTAATATGCAAAAAATTATGGTCAATATATACAATGATTTCTAACTACTTTCAAACATTCATCCTCTAATAGATAAAACTAAATACTGTACATGAGGTTGTACAATTAAAATTATTAAAAAAAAAAACAGCTGAATGTGATAATATTGCAGTTGAGAATTTGAAAAAATTTTAAATGTCTTATGTTTCAAATTAGCTTAAACTTAGTTCATATTAGGCACATTTGATATGTGTTTTCGTCGCTATACAATGTTTCCGAATTTTTAATCGAATTTCGACATTACTGCGCCATCTATCAGTTATACTGCTAAACGTAGTAAATATCTAGCAGGATGCCAGCATTAACTACATTAATATACTCGACCAGGGACAGTAATTCATACTGCGTCCGTCATATGGAGTGGTGTCACCGCTATACAAAATAACGTCGGTACCAAGTGGTAATAAGATTATTGTTACAATTTATTAATTTCTTTAATTATCCTTGATTATGGTTCGTATGGACGTCGGCCAGTTGGAATAGAATCATCTATTGTTTCTGTTCTTATTTGGTCTGGAAATACCTATTTATATGTGCAAAATTTCACGCTACACAGTGCTAGTTTTTGTTCTAATGGGTTTAGTACGCTTTTGAAGTCTTTTAGAGGCAACACTGGGTCGAGGGGCGACCGGCCATGTTACTTTTCTTCGATCATTTGCTAGGTGTGGTTGATATACTTGGGCCACCGAACCGATATAGTAAGAAAACGATTACCTGCTACCTGGCCCCCGTAAATAGTCCGGCAATATTCTATAAAGCAAACCTTTTCATAGTGGAGCGCATTTAACTGTTGTCGTTCATTCGTAACAGTGTGATGTGATTCGTATAGGGCTATTTATATTTTATTATTAGAAGGTATAAGCCAGGTATAAATCCTCTCGCCTATCGCCTGTCAGGCCTATCAGATATTATAGTGCCCGGGTTTACTGCTATATCTGTTCGGTGGCCCGAGTATAGCTACGCATCTTTGTTTTTACAGGCCATCTTCATGGGATTTTAAACTGAAACCACTTAAGTAAGTTTTTATTTCCTTTACCATTCGTTACCTGCACATATTTCTGGAAAATAACTTCTTAGAAGGATGTTTGCCTATTGGCCCGTGAACTAGAGGACCCACACACCCATAGAATCCTTTTTGGTCGCATTGAGGGCTTCCTTCCTTTTTTCCTTCCTCCTTACTAGATGTTTGCTAGCTTGCGTGCTTGTGGTGCTCATAATTTTCGCACCTTACTAAACTAACCGCTTGTGTGAGAAGTATCCAGTAAATACTGTTGGTGTAGCTCCAATTATACGTCCACCGTAGTCTACGTTGGATAGGTGCTGTGGTAGCATCCGTGCTGGCTTGAGAGCCGATAGTCACAATTAAGCCTAACCTATTTTATTTATCCCATCGTACGTGAACATCCTAGTGTGAATAATGAATTTTTATTTTTGGTAATTAATAACTGCATTCTTATTAAAGTTAATGTGATTTTAAGTAATTGTAACTACCATTTGTAGATTTAATTGCTCTTTTATTTGAAAGATACATTTGCTTCCAAGAGCTTTTATGTTTGCAAATTTTTGCTTTTATGCAGTAACTGCCGTGCTTCCTTTATAGCAATTAGTTATTTTTTATGAGACATAAAGCCTGTGCAGTTGGTATATGTTATTCTGACTCAGATAAATATCTGATATTGCGACTTAGCGATTCGTGGTCACGAGTTGACGGTTTTCTTAGCTTTAAGTTTTTATATCATTGTGCAAAAATTACCAATAAACGTGAACATTGTTTTAAAATTTTAGTTGTTTTTTTGTCTAATATCTTAATACTTACTTGCAATCTTATTCATATATTTAGTTATTGAGGAGTTGTACCTAGCACATTATAGGCAGTTTGAAGTTCGACTGTTAGAGAGCTGCTGGCGCCCCTTAACCGGACCTATCTCTCACTGCGCAGCATAATATGCACACTCTGCTAAACTGCCTCTTATTATATAACTAATTCCTATTTACTGGTCTTGAATTCGTTTTTTATTGTTCATTTTATTTTAATATTAGTCTTTATCAACTGTAACCTTACTCTCTGCTGTTAAGCAAAGAAAGGGTGTGGCAAATTGTCTTGCAATCCCTGAGGCACATATTATAAATAAAATAATAATGGTATGTTTCGTTATGCACTAAAACGAGCATTGGTGAAACTAATAATAATCATAGTCCTATATCGCTAACCTCGAATGTGAGTAAAATACACTGCTGAGCAGTATCAGACAAACTGAGATGCAAGTTACGCCATTTGTTAAGGATTTTCATCGAGATTGACATATCATATCCGTATTGTCATATCGCAGTCACGAGGGGGGTATATAAGGTGCGCAATTAAACTCTTCTAAAATTATGAATGTTTACCTTCATAGATAATCAAGGAAAACGAAAATTTATGAAAGTGATCAATGGACAATTTTGAGAGAACAACATAATATGGCCTTGATTATTGGTTTCCACTTCTTATTCTTTATTTTAGGCTCAATAGATCATATTTAATCCGGTTCCAAGGACCGTGTTCAAGGGAGAGTGTATCCCTGATTATTGTTATTATTCACTTTAGGCTCGAAGGGCCATATTCAAGGGAGCATAAATTTCTTTATTTTAAAAAGGATCATCTTACTGTACGTTAAATTCTTACTCTACTACATTCAAATTTGAATGGTTTTTTGTGCACATTAACCTGTAGATGATACATATATTTTAGGTTCATTACTAAAAAGAAATGTTTCAGTCAAACCCATCAATTATTTAACTTATTAAAAACTCTTCATTGTCATCATAGATATCTACATAGAATAAAGTTCACCTTAAGTAAGAAAGACTTAAGATATGGAGATCTAATACAAGAAAATTAGAATATAAACAAGTGTATATAAAATAATGTATATATAAGTTACATCATAAAGTGAAGAAGTGTATAAAAAGCAATAACAAATTATAAATAATATATAACTTTACCTCGAAGAGTGTGCTGCACTGGCCGCAATCCAGGACCAGTCAGGAGGGTATCATCCAGGTCAAATCAAGCCGGCCCCTATTCATTTAAATTATTAAGAGTATAATATTGTTAATATCTAGTGTCTATGTCATATTCCAGGTCAGTGTGCACACTTGAAGGCCACAGCAGTACAAGTCGACCAAAAAGGGGCACATTTATCAGCATAATTATCACCACATAGACAATATTCACTATACTTATAACTTGTTGTCCTGTTTAGTTAATGGTAATACACTGAACAGCAAGAAAGAGAAGTTGCCGCCAAAAGGGGCAAATTTCTCAGCATAACTATCACCACGTAGACAATATTCACGATACTTATAATGTGCTGAACTGTTTAGTAAATGGTAATACACTGAGTAGCAAGGAGCAAGAAAAAGAAGTTGCCGCCATTTTGCCACACCCATCCACCCTAGCATCCACAGACAGACATCTGCGCAAAGCCGGAAATGACAGAAAGCATCATGCCCCATCTGCCAGGCTTCGAGTAAACAAGCAATCCACCAAACATCACAAACTACCATGTAACACAGGAAAACCATCTGTCAAGAACCTGCCTAACAGATCAGAAAAATCCACCAAGGACGCCGCCTATCAGATGAAAGCCAACCAGAAGGAACGCCTGACCAGAAACCAATCAGACACCCAAACGACATCCAGCAAGGAATCTGTAAGATTCGCGCCATCCTCCAACCGCAAAGTTAACCAAAGAGGAACCTCTACAGCTTCAGTAACGTATATTACAGTTTAATTTCACAAAGTTAAACCTTTCTGACTTAATTTACATCAATTATAACAATCACAATATAATTTGGATATCATTATTTTATAGAAAAGCGCAAATCTAGAAGGACTAAGGAGTGATAGAAATAATTATTAAATAATTAAAATAAAATCAGATGTCATTGCAAAGCAATCATACAAAAAATAATAAGATTCTTAAAGGCATATGATATGAATAGTTGCAAATATGTTTAGTTTCTATAAACAAAGTCAGTATGTTGAAGTAGGTCAGCGAGTTGAAATAAGTCGAATTAGATGCTGTACAAAGTCAGCAAATTTTTTATAGGTCAACACGTATAACTGAGTCAGATAAACTACTATTATTAGTACCGTATATATGTGATAAAATGTTAGTTACACTCATCAAAATAATTTAATTTACAATTCAAATATTTTCTTTTCCTAGAGATGATCAATCAAAAAGGGAAGATATTAATAACTATAAATTCATAAAATAATTTTTATTAATTAAAGAGGCATTTTTGAAAGATACGAACTACCAGAAACTATAAGACGAAATGGCAATATTAATTAAAATTTTAGCATGAAATGTTAGAAAAATTGAACATACATGCATATATGAAAATCAATATTTAATGAAACAAAATCGGTAATAAATTGTGTATAGATCGACATTTTCAAATATAATTATAGATTTAAGTTCAATTAACTGCAATATTGGTAATATCGTTAAATATTAGAATTATATAGCAATAAGAAAACTATGTTTAATAGTATAAAGACAGAACCGTCTTTTGAATATTAAGGGTAACTAGTGTATATGATTCAAGTTCTACAAACTATTCTTTTATTTTATAAATCTAGACATAGAGTTTTAGTATCATTAAGACAATTTGTAAAAATACGTTTCTTTTTGTTGCATGTATATACCGAGCACCAGTGGATGTCCATACTAGTCTCGCCAGCAGACTCTCACGTGTGATACCCTCCAACAGTTTAAGGGCATGTCAAACCACGCTAAGACATAGACTGCAGTGGAGGCTAGAAAAGGGAATTACAAAGGATCAGCCTGGATCCAGAAAGTAACAAAGCAACTGATGATGTTTTGTATTGTACAGTTATAATTAGATGATGTAAAATGCGAAATGTTTTCTCAAATTGAGGTCTTTCTTTTTTAAAGCAATAGGGGTCTTGTTAACGTCGCGGACCAACGTTTAGAGGGTGAAGGCACGTGTAAACTCCTAAAATGCATAAACTGCTAAATAAATATCACCCTGTCCTAAGTTTGAACGTGGAGAATATTATGTAAACATTAAAGACATGTTACAAAAAACGCGAGCAGTAAACCCGACCAATTATAAGCTTTAAACGTGCAACCATCAGCACTTTTTATCATATAAATACGCTAGCGAACCATTAGTGCGGCAGACTTTGTGTCTCACCTAAAACTAGCTCCCGACAGGACACAATGTACCCTTGTGGTTCTATCCTATTATTTATTTTTACCTAAACATAAGTTTTGTAGATTACATGGTTGTAAATCTCTGCGGTTGCGTATCCGCAGTAGTAAAAGTAGAATCTAAGATAAATTTGTCAAAGTTCTGGGAAAGATAATTTTCAAAGTAGAATCTGTCAAGTAGATCAAGTGCAGTGTGAACTTTGAGTCTACTTGATATAAACTAACTACAAATGAAACACAACACAACTCTCAAGAAAACTATATTTATAAAACAGTGACCAAAGGCCTATAAACAATTCCAAAATATACCTCAATCGAGAGAAGATGCGCACCTTAGTAATCAGGTATAATATAATCTTATTAAGATTCTGACCAATAGACATTGTTAATGTTTTCTCAATAAGTTTTTGACCAATAGACGTTATTATTAACTAGTTATATTTACAAGTATTCGAAAACTTTCTGGTCTGCTATTTTTTTTAGAGCAGCAATATATATGAAAACTGAATTCTTAAAAATAGGTGTTGTTCTGTTAAAATAGGTACTTCTTTTAGGTAATAAATTACTCTTTAAAATTTATTTGCTAATAACTTATAGTGTGGACGTCCTTAGCACTAGAAGATATATATTATATTAACCTAACAAACAATTAAACAATTCTTTGCGACCTTGGTTTTAGCGTCAACATTTTTGATTGCCCCCCCCCCCCCCCCCTCTCTCACAAGCTGGTGACGCGACGCCCACGCCCTTGTTACCTTTACCTTGTTGATTTCCTCATCTGCTTTGTCCAGCCCTTTCAACAATTTTCAAATCGTTGGACGCAGCTCTCGAACTGCTCGACACCTTCATGAAATTCATCAACTAGCTGCTAAATCGTCTATTTGGTAACCAGTTTTTATCCTCGTCACCAATTATGTATGGTATAACTTCCCTGGTTATTTTATTTTAATTTTTTGAGAATACATATGAGACATAAATATGATATACAAATAATGATAATTATAATTTAATAAGATGTCAAGTACTAACTTCAGTGACAAAAAATTGAGTTATTGCGTCTTAAATCACTTCATACTATTTATGAGGAAAACAGTAAAATCAAGTTGTCCCTTCTATTGTTCGTGAATAGGCATTCATGTTCTGAACCGCTACTGCTAAGCTCCCGTCGCGTCGGTCCTCGGACAACTCATAAATAAATTCACTGGACATGTTTACCGTAATATATTTGCAAACTTTACTGCAGCCCTGTCAAGGTAATAAAGAGAAAGTTTTGGTGCAGTCCAATAGAATTTTGCCTTGTAGTTTCCTAGCAAATAATAAATGGAAAAGTAAAATTGTTTACAATCACAGAAGAACGGGTTACTTTTGAAGGACATATAGAAATAATCCGGGATATGTTAAACAGGAAGTTATCAGAGCGACTCTCCTACTATCTCAATTGTCAATTTGGTTATGTTAGTTTGTAGGCCGTAATTAAGTACCAACATTTTGAATGCAATTTCAGTCCCTTACCACTCGTTATCAGTTTCTAAGTTTATTTACTTATTTTCACTTGAGAAAATGAGTCAGTAAAGTTAGGTTAATAAATTTTGCAACTAACGATGCGTAGGCCGGAACGAGCTGTCTACATAGCGTACAAATTAGGCCCTAGCTCCAATGTCGGAGAGTAGGAAAGGGAGGAACTTTACGGTTCGATCTGCTGAACTGATCTTCAGGGACTCTAAAGCAGCCCTCCAAACAACTCCCAGAACGAAACAGCACACAACCACAGCTCTTTGCGTAGAAACGCAAGGGACTTTGTCAGTTGAAGAATGACTCTACATGTAAAAAAGCCTGCAAACCATCAACATATTCAAGGCTAACCCAAATTCAAGGCAAGATACATTTGTTAAAGGTTTTTTAAATCCGCTAATGCTGAAATCAGCTGGCTGTCACAAAGGGTAGTCGAGGTAGAACCTCTGGCAGAAAAATTAACGAAAAATTAGTAACCATCCACATGGAGGCTCAGAATGGGGATGTATAAAAAACTAAAAGCCAACTCACATCACGAGGGCAATTTCCAGATATTGAACTGAGTCCAGGCACCAAACTAATAAAATCACAAAGGTTTAGTAACAGATACCACTAGAGACACAAGATGAGTTGGAGAGAAGATCCCTAAGGTATTGCACAATACTATACTATCGCAAACCAAACACTGTCAGTCACAATGGTCGACTTTTAAAAGGTGTTCCTTGTTCAATTTCTATCGATGAAGAGGATAGAAAGAAGGCTACGTGCAAAATCCACAGGAAACTTCTGAATGCTAAGCGCAAAGTGCACTGGAAGTTTCTTTATAAAGATTAAACTAGTCAATCCTCCATGAGCTTCATGCTACATTAAGAAGGCTTTTATGTCAATATTTTGTAACAGTCCGATTTGACCAGAGTAAAATATTTTTAAATTCCATTTTATATGCTGCATTTAGCAAAAAATGCTGTATTTTGCGGTAAAAATTATTGAAAAGAGGTCAATACTCTTTGGTTAATTATTTCTAAAATTATTAATTCGATTTGCTGTCAATAAGCTTAAAATTGCCGCATTTATTAATGTAAATTAAATCTATTCTAAATATAGGTAAACGATATATTTGTATTAGCTTTTATAACACTTTATGACTCTATTTATTTTAGCTGATAAGCGAACCATAGATCGCTTAGGTTTGATCAAATCACTAAAATAGGATATTATTGTTATTGGAATAGCTCTGCTTAATTTATATTACATTACCGTAGAACGGTCAGGAAACCGGTTTATATTTTTAAGAATTCTGTTAATAAAACCTGCTTTTAGGCTTAATTAGATTCGTCAAATTCATATTTTATTTTCGGTTTAAATATTTCATAATCTTTTGGGACCACCGGATTTGCTTTATTTCGATCTCCTGATTTTTCATAACTTTTTGGTACCGCTTGGAAACTCATATTTATCTTTCGACGCGACCGGTTGTAACTTTTGTAATATTCGATTGGAAGCATTGGCTAGTAGGAATGGGCTATTTCCCATAATTGCTGCTGTCGATTTCGATTTTTAAAATTATATCACTTCGTTTGGGAACATTTTCTAGTATTTCTTGAACAATTTAATTTCAGCCCATTAATTGTGGCTCCCGCTGTCGTTTTACTCTCCTAATAAACGAGAACTAAGTCGTTTATTATCTTAGAATTATTTTTTGTATAGAATCACTTGGCATGTTTCAGCCCATCACTTCTTGCTGATCTGACGTAGTTTTTAATCTCGTGGAAGAAGAAAGGCAAATTGACTCAAACGAATAGAGAGTCCTTCTAAGAATACTCTTCGAGGCGAAAAGAAGGTTTGCTGTAGTGCAGTCATAGAGACTCGACATTTAGTATTGTGATTTAATACTACCCTTTCTTTGGGGATATATTGTGTTGGTTTCTGTTTGTGTTTTGACACGACCGTTAACTTCCGCACTAAGTAAGCATTTTCTCTTAAATTAATTTTTTTCCCTATTGCTTGTGAAGCACGCGGACAACGCCATGACGCTAATGGTCTTTTCCCTTATTTCTAGAGGCTTTCCAAGTTCGTCGCATAAGACCGAGACTGTCGAATCTCCCGCAACCCTCACACACAAGCGAGGTAATTATTGCTACAGTTTTTTTTGTCTTAATCAACGATTCAATTGCCCTATCTGTGTTAACCCTTTTTTTGTACCTTGTCCACCATTTGCATTCCATGGGTTATCTTATCTACTCCATTTTATCAAATTTGATTTTTTATTTTAATGTGACTTTAGTTTTGATCGTATGGGGAAGTTTATATTTTCTTTTAGGGGTGATTCATACCTATCTTTTTTATATTCAAGTTGTCTGTACCGTAGTATTTATTTTATTTGCTGATGGTAATTGAAAGTCCATTGATAATTTTTGGGGGGAATTTGTTTTATAAAGAAAATATATTTATGCAAGGGGGGGCTATAGATTTTCATTGAAGAAAGGGGGCTTTGTCTAATGCGTGTTGGGTTATTGCAGGGTTCTATTACCGGGCTACCAGTTCTATTACCGGGTTACACTAGAGCGCATCTCATTTCCGGGCTATAGGTTCTCTGCTAATTCTACCCTCGGGGCCAGTGCCATAGCAGTACCAACAGGTGCCCGGCGCCTCCACCAGAGTTCGACGGATCAAAGGGGTGTCGCACAGAAGCTTAAGTTTATTTACTCATTAATTTTTCTGTCCGACATATAATCGCGCTTATTCCTTTAATATAAATCAAGCATTGACAGCCAAGCTCTAAGATAGCTCTCATTAATTTTATTTTTCGTTTATTCATTTGTTTATGTTATCGATTAATATAATCGCTCTTAATTTTCCTTTTTTTTTTAATATTAATTAAGCATTGACAGTCGAGCTTTGAGATAGTTTCAATAATTTTATTCATTCATCGGGTCAGTTGATTTAAATATTGTGGCCATTTTTTACTACCTAGCTATTATTGCTATATTTATAATTGGTGCAGCTACTAGCGCACGCATACATATATGTAATTAGCTTAAGTAAAATCAAAGTGATCGCTTCGGATTGTAGTGTTTAGCGCATTTAGTTGTAAGGCATACAGTACCGAGTGTTAACAACAGAATTGGTCTCCGTACAATTTCCATATTGTACTCTACTTATCAATTACATTAATAGTCATTTGACATTACTTTGTCTTTAAAATTGCAAATTTCACTGTAGTATTGTTGCTGTGTTTTAAAGAAAAGACTTAATTACCCATGATTTTGACCTGACAAAACCTACTTAACTTAAATATATGCGCATAAATTTTTGTCCATTATTTCACCCAAACTTGCTTACCAATTAGCTCCTGTATTGACTAATTACGTGCCAAGGTTCCATATAACTCCCGGCAGGCACATTCGACACGGCGACTAATAATTATTCAGTCCAAGTTTTCTGAACAACCTGTTTCCACGAGCTCAGACGACATCCGAGATTCAAGCCACTCATATTTCTTTTCATTTTTCCTATATTATGCTCTATACCGCATTTGTAATCTCCAATGTTAATCTACAATAAACAATCCCAAAAACAAATATTTATAAATGCCGGATCGATAACATAATCGTTCGGACACACATTATAGAGCTGGTAGACCGATATGCGCAAGTTGCGCTTACTACCACATGCGCAAAGCATAACGACAAGTCAAGATATCAGTTAACATATGATTATTATGATTCCTGAAATATCAGTCAAAAAGAATTTAAATACACAAAATGAAGGGTAAAACCGGATAAATATGGCACTTTATGATGATATATGTCCACAAATAACTTCCATCATGTAGCTGCAATTGCAAAATAAGATAAGATTAATTGTTCAAAAATGACTTATTACGAGTTTGCTTTCATGGTTGATCCCCTTTTACACTTCAAAAACCTAATCAACCCCGTTTAACTTAAAGCTTGCCTGGCCCACAAATACGTACCCAAAGCTTGGATAAATGTAAGAGTCTATATATCCAAACCAGGACAAAATGATTATTCTGAATCAAAATCATACAGACGGATCAGCCTAACCGCTAGAAAGGCTGTGTGATAGATACATTAGAGGAGATATCCTACAATACCTTGAAATCCATCAAAACCAAAATGTACAGAAACAGCACCTCACATTCAAACAATTGAAGAAGACTTGTACCGAAAATAATGCGCTCTCGGAGCGTTTCTCGACATTGAAGGAGCTTTTGATAAGGCTACTTTTCACAGCGTAAATACGGCACCATCAAACCATAGAGTCCATCCCATCATGAGGGGCTAGCTTGCCAATATGCTGAAACTTAAAGCAGTAAACCTAACTATAGGTAACAATCTATCACAGCACTCGTAACGAGAGGATGTCCCCAAGGAGGGGTACTCTCCCCGTTGCTCTGGAACGCGAACGTAAACAACCTTCTAGAAAACCTGAACAAAGCAGGATTCTTTGTGATCGGGTACGCTAATGGCATAACAATAATTGTTGTGGGCAAGTTCCAAGAGGTTCTGTCAGAATTAATGAACAGAGCTTTCAAAATAGTAGAGAGATAGTGCAAGAAATATTCACTTTCGGTCAATACCAACAAAACAGAACTTGTGCTATTAACAAGAAGGAGGAAATTGAAATTCAATCCACCCTCTTTGTTCTGGGCACAACTCAAGATATCAAAAGCAGTAAGATTTCTAGGAACCTTTCTAGACAAGGAGCTTTACTGGCAGCGCCATCTAGATCTTAAGTATAAGAAAGCTGTCCGAGCCTTTTGCCAGTGTAGGGTCGACATGGGGACTGTCACCTAAAATCACATACATCTATCATCAGGCCTATGTTTGCATATAGCGCATTAGTTTGGTGGCCACGATCAGGAAAAACAACAGCTCAAGCCAAAATGTCTCGTCTCCAAAATTTAACATGCACAGCTATTACTGGAGTAATGAAAACCTCTCCCACCAAGGCAGTGAAAGTACTGTTAAACCTGTCTCTGTTAGATATTTTCATGAAATATGAAGCACAGGTAACAGAAGTGCGCTTGAACTTAACGGGTGCGTGGAGGGGAAAAAGCTGGGGACCTCGACACGCAACAGCTCTAAACGAGGCATACCACATACAACCAGCTATGATAGTGACCACAGACCTTGTGGCTAGAAATTATATTTTCGGCAAACGGTTGAGAATCGAACTAGACTTAATAAATGATCTGTTACAATTTTATGACAACCGCATCTACACGGACGGATCAAAAAGAACCTCAGGAGCTGGCGCAGGTGTTTATGTACCCGAGCTCGACATACAAATGCAGATACCACTAGGTAATCTCAGCACCATATTCCAAGATGAACTGTGTGGTTTGCTGGAAGCAAATCACAAACAAAGATATACTATTCGTCATGGATATAAAGATAGTTCTTACCCTGGAATTGATTGCCTTTTGCTCCACAAATGATTGAAATTTTGTTTGGATTGTTATAGAGCCACTTCGGGCCCGGCTCAAGGATGTAAACTGCACAAGTGCAAGTTTAGTGACCCTAATGAAATTTGTACCTAGTTTCGTCGATTCGGTGTCTATTCGGACACCGTTTTCAAGAAAAGCAAAAAACTAAAAATGAAAATGGTTAGCAAATA
>MU194116.1:797-20417 GCA_016904865.1 Pissodes strobi
TATATATATATATATATATACATAAAAACCATCATGTTGTAGTAGTTAACTGTAGATTTCTCAATCATGCGTGTTTTCTCCATGAAAGATTGTTTTATCGAATTATTGGTTTTGCAGATAGGAAATAAGCAGCTAAGACATTCAGAACTAAGTTATTAATATTCACAAATATTACAGGTATGGAATATATAATATATCGGTGCGAATTAAAGCTCCGCACAAATCAGCGAACAAGTTGCGTACATTGCAGCGAATCAGCAACAAGAGAGTGGAATCGCCAACCATTCCATGATCCAACAATTCAGCCTTGGCCTTATACGTTTTTTCTTTAAATCAAGATGAATATAAATGTACGCCGTCGTTATTACAATTTTTTCCGCACGGACGCTGACATATCATATTACAAGCAAATATGTGTTATAAGTACCGACCTCAATGGATGCTAAATAAAGACACTTTTAAACTTTACTACGATCGAGTCATTATTACTATTCGTGACAAACGAGAGGAATTTTTTATGTATCTTAGATTAGACAGCTTATTGCGTAAAGAGGAAACGACTACTACTATTTGTGGAAAATATGTCTATTGGAGGTCATAATCGCAGATAATCTACCTACAAGTCATATGTTGAACACTGCATGAACATTTTGCCAAGCTGGAATTATACAAGAACGCCTTATCGTCTGAGGACTTGCCACTATTAACTGAATTTCCGTTTATGTCAGGATATATCTACATATTAATCCCGGGATAATGTTATGACGTGGATTATACCGTTCCAATAACCTTTGACTCTTACTTTTTTATTTTTATATTTGGATACTGATATGCTAGATAGCAAGGCCAGATCAAAGGACACCATAAAAATTCTTACTAAATGAAAAACTTTTGTATTCCATGCAAAAAATTTCATCCAAAAGGACATCTTAATTAGCGTAACAGAGCGCTTTCGGCCATAGCCATCATCAGTGTTACTTGTCAGTTGGAACATAAGAACATATCCACAAGAGGCACAAACTACATCAAAACGACAACGGTCACATCAAAATTTAAATAACACTTTACATTTAAAGCTGCTACCAGTGTAGTAGAGAGATAGGCTGGGGAGGCCGCTGGAATGCCCCCCAGTAACTCAACTACCTCATCAAATCTTAATCAACCGTCTACCTCAGCGAACCTAGTTCCGGACAAGCCGGCACAATTCAAAACCCCCTTCAAAACAATCCCCTTTGGCAAACACGTCAAGGCGGTTAAATTGAATATAGGGCGGCAGCCGCCTGTACCGACGAATAACCGGTACGAAACTCTATCAGACATGGATGAGGACGCTATCAGTGAGGCCTCCTCCAAAATAAATGCAACCAAAAAAGCCTGAGTCCGGAATAGCGCCAAAACAATTAAGCGTAAGGCTGACGTGCTGGATGACCCACGAAGAACCAAAATCAAATTACAAAGTACACTGAAATATACGAAAAACACAGTGATCATCTACTGCGAACTGGAGAAGGATTGGGCATTCCTGAAATGGAGCCTTGAGCAAGAGCAGGTTCAGTATCATACGTATGCTAAGTCTAATGTTGCCTATGTCCTAAGGGGCTTAGATGGAGAGATTGATATCTCTGACATAAAAGAGGAGCTGACAGACCTGTATAATATAAGTGCCAAAGAAGTATACCTGATGAAGAGAACGAGAGTCCCTCTATATTTAGTAGTCCTGGATGCCTCACATTCACTTAAAAAGTTAATGTAGAGTGATCCTTGATGTGAGAGTATCCTGGGAAAATAGGCTGTCTGATAAACCTATCATACAGTGTAAGCGCTGTCAGGGGCTGGGGCACGCAGTGACTTACTGCAAGAAAAATGTCAGATGCTCCAAGTGCGCAGGCTCTCATGAAATCACCGTCTGTGACTCAACCATAATAAAGTGTGCTAACTGCGGGGGAGATCATCGGGGTATTAGTAATCAGTGCCCGGTGTATCTGTACAAACTGAACCTTTTAGCACCACCTGAAAAGCAAGCCACCTATAAGCCTGCACCGCCACCGACGAGGCCAGCGTGGCAAAACACCCAGCAGGAGCTGCACTTGAACAGAGAATCTGAACGAGCTGGCCAGCAAAGAGGTCAGGGCCCAAGCAAGGGCCAACATCAGGTACGGGAAGAAGAGAGGCAGCCCTATGACACCCAGTTCCCGGATACGCTGGGTTCGAGCCGCCCACCTACAAGGGAAGAAGTCGCAACAGCAGCACCTGTAAAAGCAAATGTAAGTGCTAAACATGCTGAAAATCGCACTAATGCAAACATCAACCAAAACATTAATTCGCACCCGGAATTTAGCGAGAGCTTCAATAAATTATCGCACATTATAAACGAAATAACGGCGCTCGTAAATATAAGCGAGTTATTTTTCGCGCTTGACGAGTTCCTCTCCGTATTGAGAGCATGCAAGGGCGATAAAATTGTCAACAGACAGGAGGGGTCTGATATTGCATACAATAATAGAAAATAATCCGGACTTCCTATTCCATAAATCCGATGACCCTACTCATTACCCCCACAACTCTCCATATCCTTCCTACTTGGACGTGGCGATCTCCAGAGGAATTGCTGACCTCTCGCCGCTGCTGGCGCTAGATGAGCTAAACTCGGAGCACCTCCCAGTTGTTATTGGCCTGAGACGCAGGCGACCTGTGTCTAATGATACGCGCATTTCCTACAGAAATTTCAACTGGGAGGAGTACCGAAGAAGGGTCAATGAGGTAACAGTAGTGCCGAAGCAAATCGACAACGTCCAAGAATTGGAGAAGCAAGTCCAACTAATTACCTCAAACATCCAGCGCATCAGAGATACACTAGTTCACACTGTCAGAAAGAGTGCTCAGCAGAATCCCTCCCTAACTACATACTAGACTTAATAGCCTACAGGAGCAGGGTTAGGCGTAGATGGCAGCGCAACAGAGCGCGCACTGACCATGAACTAATGACGGGACTAACAGACGTAATTAAATCTGAAATACGGGACTTTAGATCAGAAAAATGGATGCAGTACGTTAACACGGTTAACACCCAAGATGGCTCTCTATGGAGGTTAGCCAGAAGTGTACGGGGAACCTCCGCGCCATTGCCAGTAATTCGACATAATGGCGTCGAAATTATAGGTGATCAGTGCAAAGCGAAGGCCTTCGCGGACTTTCTGGAGGGCATCCATGGAGAGACACCTGACGACACTCCATTCCATGAAAATATTAAAGCTACCACTCCATTCCATGAAAATATTAAAGCTACCATTGACAAATTCAAAGCTCAAAAATACCCCTTGCCTCCGACGGTTACAGCCAGGGCCGGATATAGAGAGGGATCAATGGATCAATGTTATTGATTCGGCAAATCGGTCACTGTTCGTCAGTTGCCGCATTTGGTAATTTGGCATGTACTTCTTCTGATTTGTTTAGTGTTTTACAAACAATTTATATTGTTTTACATCAAGCACAAAGCGTCACTACAACTTATGATTAAAAATGAAAGAATTAGAAAACTATTTACAGGTTAAGGTTTTATGGAAAACTCGATGGATAGATGTACTTAATGAGACAACTACTAATCAAAACAAGAAACTAAGCCTATATTATGGTCGAAAAAATCTTTACTTTTGATGTAATTGTCGCACTTATTTCCATAAAAAGATGTAATCTATAAAACTTAACGAAACTTCTAGAATCTAAATGAAGAGTAAATGCTGTGTACATGTATGAAACATACTAACTAGAATCTAAGCAGCTCAATATATTGCGGCTATACTGTTAATTGATTAATTGATTCAACCATTATTTCACTGAGTACTATCAATGACGATCGGGATGGCAGAGTACAAATAATGGGTACATGTAAATTGGTTCCCAAACTAGAAGGGTAAAAAATAATTTGTAAATTGGTTCCCAATATTTTTGGTTGACATGACCTTTATGTGTAAATTGGTTCCCGAGATTTATCTAATAAAGCACGGTTTGATTTTTATAAATCAATAATAACTTTCATAACTTCAATCTTTCATAATTTCAATCTTTAGTAGGTAACAGGACAGCGAAAAGAAACACATTTAATAAAATATTGTCGACGAATTTCCTTTCTTGAATACGATTCTATAATTTTTTCTATACATTTTTGGCGGTTCTTGACTTTACCGTTATGTATTTTAGCCGTAATATTGACGCTCTGTAATTTTACATAATTTTCAGTTTGAAATTCTTTAAATGTTTCCAAAAAAATAAAAATTTTAGTATATGTTTTATAAAAAAACGCATTGAAATATTTGTGAGAAGACACACAGGCATTAGTAGGGCGCGTAAGTTCAGCTGAGTGCTGAGCCCAAAGGTAAGGTGGAAAGAGAGAATCTTGTGTTATATACTTATCTATTAAATAATCTGAATACTTTTGAACATTTTCGTCTGTTGTTGCTATCATAAGTAAAGAAAAAACAAAGCAGTCGCTAACATCATGAGGACTTAAAAATGTAAGACCAAAAATCATTCGTAGCCATCTACCAATTTCAGAATGTTCGTTTCTATATTCAGGTGTAAGGGTATTCTTGAATTTCTCTATGCCACGATTGGGCAAGGTGAAACCGACACCCGATTATTTCTACTGAGGGAAAAATTTGCCCCACTGCTTTACGGCTTGATCAAAATCAATAACAATTTTCGAAATTCTTAATGCAATACCACTATCCTTACAAATATTGATTATTAAGTTGAACAGATTTTTATACGTTTCTGTTCACTTATTTAGTAACAATGAAAAAATAATGGAATATAATGTCCTTTACAATAACCATGTAAAGTAAAAAATTGGCCTCGAAATTGGCAGAAAAACTATGTGCAGCCTGTACCATCATCTAAATAAATATGTGTCAGTTTTTCTAACATTTGAATATTAGATTTACACGAAAATATCACTATCTCTTCCATTCTACAGTTACAAAGTAAAAACTGCTCACCCCTACAAGTTTGGATGTTTGCCTTGTCAAGGAAGTCAAAAGTTTCCTGGATGTTTTTCGGTAAACTTGGCTGCATTTTTCGACGAGCAGTCTAATCTTCGGACACAAGCAATGTCAGATGTAACAATTGTGGATGGCAGATTTTCTTGAAGCACTTTGCGAATAATCTTGGCAGGTTTTTCGGATAGGTCCTCTACAGCATTTCGTTTGCAGGCAGTATTAACGATTTGACGGTTTAACTCCGCCACAACGGCATCATGGCAATGTTCTTGTATATGTTTTGTAATAGTTATATTATCGTCACCTTCATCCAAAGTAAGGACAAATGATTTGCACTTTCTATTTGTGCAAATCCATCGCTTCTCACCAGTTTTCAGGTGCTTTTGGAAACCATATTTATAGTTATTAATAACTGTTTTCCTCGCTCACTTCAAATTATTTCGAAATTTATGACGAAAATACAATACAAGTTTAAACACAAGTAGTAATAGCCACAGAACAAAAATACAAACTAAAACTTCAATATCTATACAATTCCTTCACACTCCCAATATAATTATTTATGACACCCTCAATTTGTTAAGGGAACCAATATACCAACGACCCTTTTAGGTATGGGAACCAATTTATATATTACTAACAGATTTTTCAAACTACCATTTTATTTTCTACTTGCCGGGAACCAATATACCAACACTCCAAATAATATCGAGTAGAGTCACTCAGCAAAATCGTTTTGATGTTTTTGAATCAAACGCAAAAGCCGCCGCACACCTGCAGTACGGTATAAATCAGCGAGCAATCTGTCGGGAGGGATTCAAAAAGTATTCGCTGATGCAAAATTATTTCCTCGGTTATTATTTCAACGCGACCTGACAGTACACAATATCAGGGCGTTTACACACCCACTGTAGCCTGTCCCTCGTAGCCGAGCCATCCCAGGTCACGAACCAGATTGATCCTGATTCGCTCCGACGCCAAACACTGTCGGCAAAATTGGAAATTTGTCTCCAGTGAACCTACCGTATATTTATTTATACCGTGGCGAAGGCATGGTGGCGCTTATTGAAAGTGCTCATGCATTTGGTAAAAGAATCGGAGTTAATGGTGAGGCTGATTTTGAAAAAAATCATAGAAGAAGAACATCTCCTAAAAAATTGGATCCAATTCCAAATAGAGATTCAGAAGGGACCTTTACACTCAATTCATCTTATATCTCACAATTCAAAGTGGTTCTGGATAGTCTTATTAACCCAATGCAAGAAAGTTTAAAAAAATGTTTAGAAATGGTACAGTCAATTTACAATATTTTCGCATTCTCTCTAAGCCGACAAAACTGAAGCTTTGAACTTATGGAAGCGGCAATAAATTAATTTTCAGCAGAATATTACATAGATCTAGACTAGAAACCATTCAGGCTGAACTCGAACTGCAAATATTTATCGATCCGTGTCAAGATTTTTCAACTTTAAATGCAGTGTTTGAGAAGGCTTACAAAGTAAAATAGTATATTATGATATAAGTGTATAAGAGGGCCTTTAAAGCACGCGCGACATATTTCAAAACACGACGCGCAGCGGAGTGTTTTGTAAGTCGCAAGGGCTTTAAAGGCCTCTTATACACGTATATCATACGCTATTTTTTATTACGAAGGCATCATAATCTCAAAAATGTTTTAAATAATAAAGTTAAGGGATATATTGACGAATATATTAATCTGTCACATTTGACATGATCAAATGTTTCTATAGCAACCTTTAAAAAGGTAAGCGCATCATAAACATCATTTTAAGCACGCTGCAGCGTGCGATAATCGTTGATTATGACGCATGCGTAATAAAAAAGCATTTTATCATTATGTTATAAACTCTGTACTTCAGTACAAATAATTCCAGTTAATGTTGTCCTCAGAAAAGAATAGTTTAAAAAATATTTCCTTAAAAACTTTAATTTCACCGTGGGCTTCTCTAAAGCCAAGACGAATTAAAGTGGCTTAAATCATAATTTGCTAAGTAAGTTTACGAATATATGTATATTGTTGTTTATGTATTTGTTGTTTGAATTTATGATATTAAAATAATTAGTTTTGAAATAACGTGTACTACATTGTGTAGGTTAAGAATACCGACGGAAAAAAATATTCGGCGTTTACATTCGGCATTTTCAACTTCTTCACACCCCCCAAAAAATATGCTTAGAACCGGCCCTGGTTGCAGCCAAGCTACTTGTCACACCTGCGGAGGTAAAAAGGGTCTTAAGCCATCTGCCCAAGAAAAAGGCTCCAGGGCATGACAATATACCATACAGTACGTTACGTAACCTACCGAACAAATCCCTAATTCACCTCATGCACATTGTAAATGCTATAATCCGCCTTCAGCATTTCTCTACCCCCAGGAAGCATGCCCGTGTAATATTAATACACAAGCCAGGCAAAAATCCGGAGCTTCCCGGCTCTTACAGGCCGATCTCCTTGCTTGCCACCATTGGGAAGGTGGCACAGAAGCTTCTCTTGCCCAGGATCAGCAGTGCATCCGAACAGCTCGGGGTGTTGCCAAAGGAGCAGTTCGGCGTTCGCGCTAAGCACAGCACCACTATGCTGGCGGTGAAAATAGCACACGCCACGATAAATGGCTTTAATAACAGACAAAGCACTGCACTGCTCCTTCTGGACATACATTTATTTTAAATAATCTGAAATTACAATTTCACCTATGATATATTACACATAACTTTAAATCTAGAAGGTGGCACGTGTGTGTGCCCCTAGCACGCTCTTAATAGCGCCACTAATGGCCACTCAACGCGCCACACCTATCAGAAGTTGGCAGCTGATGTAATGCCAGCTATGTTTAATAATATATTTTCGGTGACACTCAAATACATGATCTTTATTGCTTGGGCTGAGCCCTTCAATAGTGTTGCGTGATGGATTGCAAATAGCATGACGAAATAGCTGGCTTGTTTTGAGGAGGGGGAAAAGGAAAGATGAGGGAAAGGCAACATGAGGAAAAACACTGTGAAAAACCCCATTCCACGTTTCTTTGGTTATGGGGGACAATACAACATACAACATACAAGACAGCACAACAAAAAGAATCAGAGATTACTTTTGTAATCTCAATGAGGTGGGAATTGCAACCAAACATCATAATGCTTGGCTACGTGTAGCCGTAATTCGCCTGCACGGAGCAGGGGAACAGGAGGCAGCTCGATCGCAGTGTGTATACGATGTATACTGATAACATTTAGCTACGGTTGACGACTGTTATAGGAGATCCGTGTCCCTAAGCACGCCCCGCCCACCTCGCTAAAATGGCGAGATGGGCGGTGCCTGTTCTTGGGGTCTAAACATGTCAGTGGGTCAGGATGGGTTGACTTCTGTGCTCCTGGTAGATCTCGATTTCTCGAGAGTCCCAGGGGCACAAAAGGGGGAGTTTGACGGGTCTTTTAGGATCAGGGATGGGAATAGGTCCATCGTCTAAGGCGGCCTGGGTTGCAGGTAGTACACCGTCGTCTTCCTGTGTACCGGGCCATGTCTGGGCACGTCCCGCGGGTCATATCTCAGGGTCGTCAGGTTAGCGGTCCTCGTTGAGCCGCGCACTCCCAGTTCATAGAACTTACATGCCTATTTGTCAATATGTTCGTTGACATACTCTACGCCTGACCAAGCATGCAAGTCGCTGATCCGGGTGCGTGGCCCCGCCGAGAAGGCCGCCCTTAAATACTTATTCTGAATAATCTGGATCCTTTTTCTATGACACTCCGCGACCGAGCACCAGACAGGTGCCCCGTACAGCAAGAATGGCCTTATGATGGACCTATATAAAGTTATTTTATTGCCAGGACTTAAATAGGAACCACTCCGGACAAGAGGCCTTAACTTTTCGAAAATACAGTGATGTTTTTCGTGTATATATGCCACATGGCGACAAAAGTTAAGGCTCCTGTCCAGATAGATTCCTAGATATTTGACGTGGGATTTAGGAGGGATAAAGGTGTTTTGCACCCTTATTGGCCGTGCTGCAATGTTGGTTCGCTTTTTCGTGAAAATAACTAACTCGGTTTTATTCGGGTTTAGCCGAATTTTCCAATTTTCATAGAATGTTAGCACGCGTTCCATGTGTGCTGCTAGATTATCTACTGCCTCCTGTGCGGTGAAGGCATGGGAATAAAGGGCGGTATCATCGGCGTAGAACGCCAAGGAAGTATCGGGATGGGACGGTAGGTCTGCTATATAATAGCTGAAAAGTTGCGGTGATAGTACCGTTCCCTGAGGCACCCCCGTCTGTATCGGCCTCGAAGTCGAGACCGAGTTGTGGACGCGTACCGAGAAGGTACGTCCGGCCAGGTATGACGCGATCAGTGCTGCTGTATTTAACGGGAAGCTCAGCTTCTTGAAGAGCTTATACCGCAGCCCGTCGTGCCACACTCGGTCGAACGCTCTCTCGATGTCCAGGAGCAGTAGAGACGTGCTATGCCTCATGTTGAATCCGTCAAGGATATCCTGTACGGTTCTCGCAGCGAGCATATTTGTGCTATGCCCGCCACGGAATCCAAACTGCTCCGCTGGCAGTACTTGACGGTTCGAGGCTGCCTCATTGATCCTGGGCAACAAGAGCTTCTCGGCAAGCTTACTCGAAGTATTGAGCAAGGATATCGGTCGTGTGCAATCTTCCAGGAACTAGGGAAGTGTTGCAAACGAAGTACGGCGTTCACTATGTGCATGTAATGTACAATGGTCTTGGAGGGAAGGTTTTTGAGGAGCAGGTACGGGATTTGATCAAGTCCCGGAGCCTTATCTTTTGGCAGACGGCGGAGAGCACCACGTATCTCTGACGGACTCACACGAAGTTTATCCATCACAGAGGGCGGTATCGGATATGATCTTCCAGTAAACTTGGAAGTTTGCTCCGCGATATGGGCGTGCAATGGCACGGTGTCCGGCATATCACTGTGAATATCAGCGAGGAAATCCGCAAATACTTCAGCTTTATCTGCGTCGCCTACATAGTCCTGTCCATTGCTACGAATGGCAGGCATTTGCGCTTCAGCATTGCGGACCTGTCTCGCTAACCTCCACAGCGAACCGTCTGCCGTACCGAGCCCATTCACGAAGCTCATCCAAACCGCGTCTCTGTGATTACGGATATTCTTCCTGATTTCGTCCGTCAGAGCGTTGGTCCTTTGTTTATCGATAGCGGCGCGATTTCTCTGCCATCTGCGCCTGATACGGTTCCGGAAATTAATCAAGCTTAGGATTTCGTCCGGAAGCGTCTCTAAAAAAGATTGCCTCCTGACTACCGGACACATAGTCTCTGACGTGCTGGATATTTCGGGTTAGTGTGTCAACTTCGGCCTCCAAGTCTTGGATGACTCGATCTGCTTAGGGATAACCGTCATTCCGTTTAACCTATCCCAGAACGCCTTCCAATCAAGATTTCTGTATGAGACCTTTGTCCCAATGGCTTCCGGCCGCCTGACGCCAGTCAGGCATATCTTAATTGCAAGGTGATCCGAGCTTAGGCCGCTAACGACCTTAGGTGCCGAGATGTCAGGTATCCCACGGGCGATCACGACATCCAAGTATGAAGGCCTGTAATTTCCACGGTAAAATGTAGGATGACGTGTTCTAAGGTACAGGATATCAAGATTGTCTTCAAGCAATTGGCGCAGGATAACGCCCTTGTGGGTGGTAGCGCTATCGCCATACGAGATATGTTTTGCGTTAAAATCACCCACAAGGACAGACCTCGTATTCGGTGGTAATAGGGCCAAGTAGTCGGCCTGTGTTATGCGAAGAGCGGGAGGCGCGTACCCGCCGCTGATACACCGGCCAGCGTCCAGCTCGATGCTAACATGCTCAATGAGCGTATTTATGCGCATTCGTCTTTTGTATCGCAGAGACCGGTGTATCAGGCAGACCACACCCCCTCCCGGTCCGAGTCTATCACAGCGCTCGACACTATACCCACGAAGCTTCAGTTTAAAGCCTGGGTCGAGGCGCGTCTCAAGCAGGAAAACAATCTGATAATTGGAATTGTACAGGAAATGTTTAAATTCACCAAGTTTATTACGAATGCCGTTGCAATTCCAGGACAATACATTACAAACATACATTTATAACAAGCCATCTATATATTGTACTTGTGTACTTCGGTGGTAAAGAAGCGGATCGTTCCCTGCATTATTTCGACTTTATCGCCATTGCATGATTTTAACATCGAGCAAAACTTATCTAATGCAAAGAACAACTCGCTTACATTTACCAGCGAGTTTATCTCTGTTACAATTTTTGATAGATTATTTAATTGATCATGTATTTGTGTACCACTTACTGCCTTAACGTTAGCGTTATCTCTTTCTGTGCTCCTGTTAGGTGCAGCACGCTGAGCGGCCCTTAAGGTGTTGGGGAAGTCTCCCTCATAGTTCTCCCTCGGGGGTGGAGGCCTTCTTTCGGCTGTCGATCTCTGCGCCTGTTGTTCCGGTCTTCTATTTGTATCCCGGCCTATGTCTCGACGCCCTTGCCCCTGCCAGGCCGGCGTGGCGGGCAAGGGAGCAGGAACTAGTTTCTTCTCTGGCGCGTTTGTTGTCGCCGCCAGTTGCTCTATTTTGAAAAGGTAAACCGGGCATTCCTGGTTTATGGAGCGGTGTGGCCCTCCACAATTGGCACACTTGATTACGTCACTGGTACATGACGTAATCTCATGATTCCCACTACATTTTGAACACTTGTAATTTTTGGTGCAATACGTCATGGAATGCCCGTGCCCTTGACAGCGTCGGCATTGCATAATTGGTTTGACATTTCTCCTGTTCTCTCAGGAGATCTTGACGTTCATTAGCGTCCTTATTTCAGTTTGTAGCCTTTTTAGGGTTACCGTGGCTTCAAGGACGACCAGGTACAGTGGTACCCTGGTTTTCTTCATAAGAAATATGTTTCTTACGTTCAAGTTATACTCATCATTTAAGTGCCTTTTTATATCTGCTAGATTAATATCTGTATCTAGACCCATCAGGACGTAGGCATGGGTCTTTTGGTTGCGGTCGGCGTAAGAATGATACTGTATGTGTTCATTATCACAGTTCCTTTTGAAAGTCGCCCAGTCTTTTTCGGTGTCAAAATAGATAATAGTGCTATTCTTTGCGTATTTTATTGTAAATTTGGCGATATGGAGTTTTTGCATATCGTCTTGCAATGTCGTGTGGGATTGTATTTTGCCCTGTAATACCACGGGCGGTGGTGGGCTTACTTTTGTCTTTTGGGGTGCAGGTGCCTTCTTTTTAGGACGGATGCTTGTCCTTGTTATTGGCATTTTCGTGCTATCGCTCATGTTTGAGGACGAAAGCACGCTGATGTTATCGTCATCGCAGTCAGATAGTGGCTCAAATCTATTGTTTAGAGGGATGTTTGCACCCCCTCCGAGGTCTAACTTCACTTCCCGGACATTCTTTTTGAACCCTATAGGACTTTAAAAGCTTCCTTAGGGCGGTCTTCTACTCGGGACGCAGAAGTATCAGGAGGTATTCCGTCAGCGCTAGTATTAATCAAGGTGGGCACGGGTGAGTTTTTTGGCTTGTCTGTTTTTTGGTATTTTTTGTCTGTAGAGATGGGTGCTACATCTGTGTCCATCTCGGATGTATCCTCGTCTGTCTTTTTTTTTCTTATGGCTTGTTCGCCCGGTATCGATTTTAGCCTTTGCGGCCCTCTTCGCAGAGGGGCGCAAATTATGCTTAACCCTTAAGTGTTCTATACCCTTATTTAGGGGCGAAATAAGCATTTTAGTAGACTTACCAGTCATGCTTTTCAGAGGTTCTGCTAAGTGGGAACATTCTTGGCATTTTTCAGCAGTAAGGGAAAGCTTCTTGTGGATACACCTTATCTTGGTTTCTACAGCTTCGTTAGGGGGTTCGGTTCTCATGTCCATCGACTTAAGTGACAGACAGTCGTCGTCCGTGTCGCCCATTACGAGGGCACTTGCCGGGGTTACTTCCCCGGCGACTAGTAAAACGGTAGCTCTAGGCTGATACTGGTCTTTACTAATTTCCGCCTGGGAAAAAAGCAGACCTACTAGCAGAAAGACAAAGAAAATCACGGTGAAACGGATCGATAACGATAATCACTTGATAAGACATGAAGGTCGATTTAAAAATTCGCGCAGAGCTCGTTTTACGGAGAACTCCAAAATCCGTGCACACACTAGGACGGCTAGTATGCGACTGTACATAGAGAGAGCGTTCGACAGGGTGTGGCACGGCGCGCGGCGGGTTGCTGTACAAGTTGTACGTTAAATACAGCTTTTCACCGTACATGCGGCCCTAGTGCAATCATACCTTGCCGGACGCACCTTCTCAGTTCGCATCTGCGAGGCGGAGTCGAGTGTGAGGCCACTAAAAGCTGGAGTCTCGCAGGGAACAGTGTTATCCCCCCACTTTTTAACTACTACATTGCGGATATACCATCATCCCCTAGTACATACATTGCGCTCTACGCTGACGATACGGCCATATATTCGCAATCGCCTATTGCGCAGGCAGCAAAAATAAAGCTCATAACTCATCTAGATATTCTACTTCCGTGTTATAAAAACTAGAAAATAAACCTTAACGTTACAAAAACGGAACTTTTTACTGACAAGAAAGTATACGAATACGGAAATGACGCCACTGACTATCTATGACATGCACGTACACAGGAAGGACAAGGTTAAATACTTAGGCATAACCTTCGACAAATTTGGAGAACACATGACAGACATTAAAAGAAAGAATATAATAGCACAAAAAGCCTGCACAGGCCAAGATCATTTTTAAGTCCAGGAAACAAAGTAAAAATCTATAAAACAATCATAAAGCCGACACTCTTGTATGGAGCCCCTATTTGGTGCTCGGTAGTCAGAACGCACAAAAATAAATCGCAGATAATGCAAAATCGATATCTAAGAGCAGCTTTCTCTGCGAGTCGATATATCAGGATCAGGAACCTGCACGCATGGGCAGATATCGAAACTGTGGAAGAATACATAGATAAAATTGCAAAAAGGTTCTTTGACTCTGGTATCAGAGGCTACATACGTGCAACATAGCCAATAGGCCCCAAGATCCTGGTGCCGAGTCCAGGCATGGATCATTACATAGAGCCACAACGCTTTATTTTCAGAATCCCAGACCGCCTGAATGACCTTGGCTAGTAATCAACAAACATGACGCGACACGATGCTACAACTAAAACATTGACTAATTGCGTAGCGATCTATATATGTTTACATATGTATGTGCGTGCATGGGTGTGTATGTATGTGTATAAGTATGTGTGGATATTTAGATGTATGTAGGTGTATATGTGTGTGTATGTATATGTATACCTATATTGATTAGTAAAACTTTAGCTGACATGGCATAGCATCATAGCAATACGCAACTGACAAACACCTCTAACTTAGGTGGGGTGAAATATTAACCAAATAAAAAGTAGAAGCCTGTCATTCAGACCGGCTGACCTGCGCTTTCTGCAGGCTGAAAGGCGGATTTGGCAGGGCTCGGCTGATTGGGCCTGATTGAGAGGGCAACCCTCACGATGTGGTTCCAACTACTCCCTAACTAAAGGGTGTTTTGCGCCCCCAAAAAGCATACAGCTAGAAACCAAAGAATCGTGAAAGAGGTTTTTTTTCGTATAGTGTTTTTCTAGCCCCCCTCACAGTCCCACTTCCCCCCATGAACCCAAGATAACCTCTATTGCACCCTATTGGTAATGTAAATTAAGTAAATTAATTTGAAGGGAAGGTTCCCATGTAAATGATTTGCAGCATGGTTTTAGTACATTTATTTAATCATGTAGGGCAACAACAACAGCCCTAGAGGGCTAGGTTAGGGGTGACCACGAATCGCACTGGAGTAGTAGTGCGAGGAAGCTCCCTCCTCTCCCTCTTATTTAGGCTAAATGAATTAAGAATTAATATCGTAAAAGTATAATAATAAATGATGATGATGACAATCTTTAATATGCTCATTTGTAGGAACTTGACTACCCTACTTCCTCATTTCACTATTTTTGGAATATTGAAGCAATAGAATGAAACTACCAAACTTAGAGAGGAACAATACTCACGTTTCTATTATATGTTTTTATAATCCGACATAATCCATTTTGTGAGGTCCGGTAGGTACATCTGGAAGGGACCATATGTACTACAATTATTTCTCTTGCTAACGTGAGTTGACGCTAAACAATAGTTTAAGAAAACATACGGGTTCGGGCCAATGTGTAGAATGACAAATTTCAGACAGTAATAGTTAAATTACAAGTAGACACTGAACAGGAATTAAAAATATACAAATACAAGCTTTTCCATTAAAAATATATTCAGCCTTTTAGCCAACTTCTGGGCATAACACAATATATTCCCGAAATATATGGTAAAAACACAGTTTATTATCGTAAAAATTAAAAAAAAATTTAACGTTTTTGAGATATTTGAAAAGATTCTCAAACGAAATGGCTCAGACATAACTGTTGAAATTTGTATGTTATTTTTTTCTCTACCATGCATTATCTCATAGTTATCACAAAATAGTGTCCCCATACAAAATCTAAACAAAACAAAGTCGTCAAATATGTAAAACTTATCAAAATCGGTTAAACCTTTTTCAAATAGTTGGAAGAACACCTAACTAATACTAGTCAAACAATATAGGTATAATGTTTTTTGACGAACATTTTATTTCGTTTCAGGAATTAAATTAATTCAGTGAATGATGGAAGGGAATAAAATAATAACGATATAATTCTTCTGAAAAATAACACTTAATTATGATAAAAATATTTACCTGCTCAAATTTGTTAATCCAACTTTACTGGGAAAGCAAATATGACAAAAATTAAAAAGCGGATTCGACTATGAAAATTTCTAGAAGCTACAGTAACTTCATAAAAGGGAAAGTGATTGACGCGACTGAAGAATCGCAATACATTTTTATATAAGTATTAAAAAGTTCCGAGTATTATTTAGCTTTATTATTAATAATAAAGTTTTATTTTGTCAAATATAATAATTCAGAGTTGAATTATTTTTCATGGAGCATAATATAACATTGCAAGTTGCATTCTTAATTCAACTTCAGTTTTCGGTTTACAATTAGTATAGGGGAGCACTACAAAGTGACCCTAATCGTAAACAAAATATTGCGAAGAACATTTATTTCTGGAATAAATTACTTTTGACCTAAATGCATGTGTATGGCAGTAACGTCAAACTGGTGAGAGCAGTTTGATTATGGTGAGTGACGCCCCCGTCGTTCCGAGTTGCAAATCTCATCGTCATCCCCCAGGCTGGAGAACACCGAAGTACAAAGTCTGAAGCTGATCAATGACAGTTTGTGGCAAGCGGGGCTGCGTTGTATTAGCTGGCAGGAACGTAAAACTGGTGAGAGCAGTTTTATTACGGGGAGTGACGCCCCCGCCATTCCGAGTTGCCACGGAATGTGGCTCATCAAATCCCATCATAGTCCCTCAGGCTGGAGAACACCAAAGTACAAAGTTTAGAGTTGATAACTGGGGAGTGACGCAACAAACCCTATTCTTACCCCTGTCAGACTAAGGACCACCAACGGAATGAGTCTGAAGCCGATGATTTCAGTGGAAGCGGCCCTAGGTTGTAGATGCATACGCCTACTCGCATCGACCGGTGAAAGGCCACCCCAGCAGAACTGGGAAGTGCTAAATGGTTTTTCCAAATCACATTCCGCTTCTGCGCTAGTGGTTCCAAGTTCCACAGTAGGAACATATGGGCATGATGGTGCTTCCAGGCTCAAAAGATTCCGGCGGTAAACTCCCAGGCCATTCGGATCTCCGGGCGCCGGGTGGCCCTGGGAGCCCTTCATCCAGCATTTCACAGACAGCAAAGATACCGAACCAATTTAGAATAGATTTCTGAAACATAAGGCCTAAATACAAACAAAAACTCGATTTACCAACATCTACAAGCAAATAGACAACACATACTAGCCCTTACAGAAACAGAATTATATTCTACAACAACAACAGTAAACTACCCCTATCCTGGTTACGACTTACACACCCGATTTAGCCATAAGTTCGAAATAGGCCTTTTTGTCCGAAGCGACATTTCGCGTCGCCGCGAGGAAACACTCGAACCGAACAACCTTGACCGCATGTGGCTCAAGTTCACCGCCAAGGAATTAACCAAGTTTATATGCTGTCTCTATCGCCCCCCTAGCGACAGAGCCTACCAAAGATTTTTTACAACACTAGTTACCACTTTTGACTAAATACAGTCCATCACTCCAATTCAGAAATAGTCGTTCTGGGAGATTTCAATGCCCACAACATCAACTGGCTCAAACATCACAACAAGACCGACAACAAAGGTAGAAAAGCTGAAGCATTTGCCATCAGCTGCGGGTTTACTCAACTTGTAGACGAACCAACTCGGATCTCAGAGAGGGGCGAATTCGCTGCCCTCCTGAATCTTTTTCTAACCATCAAACCTGACCAGTACATAATTAGAGTTGGTCCGCCATTAACTATGAACTTCCGACCACAAACTTATTCAAACGGTTTGTGAATTGCCTCACAAAATCTGGCATTACAATTCTGGAAACTGGGACGATCTAAGGGAGTTCTACCCACTTTGGCACTGACGACCCGTCAGTCTGCTGCGAAGAGATTACGCAAGTAATCTCCTCAGGAATAGAGGAATAAATCCCAAATTCCATCGAGTTACCGTCAAAAGGAAAGCCCTGGTTCGACAGAAGATGCGAAAGAGCTGTAGGTAGGAAAGAGCAAGCCTACAAGTACTGGCAGCAAAATCAGAGCGCTGAAAATAGCAATTATTTTGTTGAAGCAAGAAACGAATGCGTGATCGACGACGCTAAGGACACACCACCTTTGACAGACGAACGTGGCATCACGGCGACTACAGCCAAGGAAAAAGCAAACATGCTCGCCAAAATGTTTACATCGCACTCTACCTTAGACCTCCCACAAGGCAAGGCTCTCTCCACCATATCGAACTTCAACACTACCATGGCAGATGTCAAGTTTCATCACCGTGATATTCGTAAAATCCTTAAAGAACAGTAAAGCAAAAGGCATCAGGACCGGACGGAATACCTGCCATCGTGTTAAAGAACTACGCCAATGAAGTAACACCCGTTTTTTCCTGGCTTTTTTCCTCTGTCTTACGGAAAAGGGATTTACCCATCTTCTTGGAAAATCGCTCGAGTGCAACCTGTTCCAAAAAAGGCAAGGAAACCACGCCCTCAAACTATCACCCAATTGCCTTGCTTCCAATAATCTCCAAAGTCATGGAACGTGTAGTCAATCAGCAACTAATCAAGTACCTCGAGAACAACAGAACAATCAGATAATCAATACGGCTTTCGCAAAGAGAGACCGACAGGAGATATATTGGCCTATGTCACTCATATATGGAGTAGGGCAATTATTGAGAACTACGGAGAGTCTCGAGCGATTGCGTTGGATATTTCACAGGCATTCGACGTTTGGCTTGACGAACTACTCAACAAACTGCCGTCCGTGGGACTGAAAGCCTCTCTCTGCAGCTGGCTTGCCCGGTTCCTTACGAACCGATCTCTGCACGTTGCAGTTGATGGACACATCTCAGACACATTCACCATCAACGCGGGCGTGCCTCAGGGCGCAATACTTTCACCAACTCTGTTCCTCATCTATATTAATGACCTGCTGACCGAAATCAATAATCCTGTTTACCGTTTTGCAGATGACAGTACCCTTGTCTCCCACTTTAGATCAGAAACACCCTTACCAGCGATTGAGACTCATCAACTCAGACAGGAGCAGATTACAGCAATTAATCAAGACCTGGAGAAAGTTCAAACTTGTGGCGACCGAAATTTGGTCCAGTTCAATGCAGCAAAGACCCAAGCAGCCACGTTTACCAAGAGGGCCAATACAGCGGGACCTGAGATCATTATGGCGGGATGGACCATTCCTTCATCCTCGTCAATCGGACTGCCGGGTGTCACGGTCAACAGCAATATGACCTGGCATGACTACGTTGCGCAAAATCAGCCTCCCAGAAGCTTGGTGCGCTATTTCGCAACAAAAACTCTAGACATCGCAGCAGTTGCTCTTGCTCTACAAAGCGTAAATAAGACCGTGCTTAGAATATTGCTCACATATCTGGGGTGCCGCTCCAAAACACACCCTAAAGCTGCTGGATTCCATTCAGAAGAGAGCTGCGCGCCTCGTCGGCGACCCGGAGTTGACCCGGAATGTGGATAGTCTGAAACACCGCAGACATGTGACCGAGATGTCTCTGTTTTACAGATACTTTCACCGCAGATGTTCCCAGGATTTGGCCCGCCTCATCCCGCCCCTGGCAACTCCTGTCAGACAGTCACGACAGACTGCAAGAGCGCACCAGTTCGTCGTACAACTGAAAACACCTAGAACATCGCTTTACATAACTCCTTTGTCTGGCGCCCTGCATCACTGTGGAACTCACTACCAGGACACCTGTTTCCCACTAATTACAACCTACAACTATTCAAGAACCGTGTCAATCAACATCTTCGCACACACACCGCTCGTCGAGCGCCATAGGATTTCCCTTTAGTGTGT